>ML662453.1:2469833-2490435 GCA_007570785.1 Antilocapra americana
ACATTTCTCCATCTGTTTGTGTCCTCCTTGATTTCTTTCATCAGTGTTCTATAGTTTTCTATATACAAGTCTTTTGATTCTTTAGGTAGAAATACTCCTAATGTAGTTCTCTTACTTCCCATTCCAACCTCCATTCCCAGGAGCCCAGGCCAGTCTGTGGTACACAGCAGACCTTTAATAATCACTTATTAAGTTGAATTTTGAATGATTAAATTGATGATGAAACAAGCCTACATTCATTATCTAGTAGCCAATCAAGACTGAAACAGAACTTATCTCATAGGGTAGAGTCATTTCTCTCTTTTTTAAAAATACTTATTTCGGCTCTGATGGGTCTTAGTTGAGGCACACAGGGTCTTCATTACATCATGCGGATCTTTCCTTGCAGCACACAGACTCTCTCCAGTTGTGGCTCACAGGTATAGTTGCTTCAAGGCATGTGGAAATCTTAGTTCCCAGGCATCAAACCTGTGTCCCCTGCATTGCAAGATGGATTCTTAACTACTGGACCACCAGAGAAGTCCCCAAGTTCAAGTCATTCTGATCATTATTGTCCTTGTCCTGCCACTCTTCTGTACAAGAACCTTTCATTATCCAGGAGACCATTCCCATTGTTTAATGCACCTCTGCCATGCTTCTCTCCTTGTTTCTTTAACTGCTTGTTTAGATTCTTGATTGCCCAATCTTAAATCACTCCTGTCAGTCTCAGAATAGGGCACTGAAATGAGCTCAAGATCAAAATTCAGATACAGTCTGTCCTCCCTACGAAGTGAGAGCCTTAGGTCCTCACCATATCAGACTTGGTGTCTAGTCTTTTCTCTCCCTAGACCTTTAGAATAAGCATGTGCAATCTGGAGGCTGCCCTGCTCTCCTTCAGAACCACTGAGGTACCAGCCCCTCACTTGATCCTACCTCCTACCACCTCCATCTTGGTTTGTTGCTTCTGCCTTACTCTTTAACTTCTGTGTGCATTGGTTTCTCAGTTGTGTCCGACTCTTTGCAACCCCATGGACTGTGGCCTGCCAGGCTCCTCTGCCCATGAAATTCTCCAGGCAAGAATACTGGAGTGGGTTGCCATTTCCTTCTCCAGAGGATCTTCCTAACCCAGGGATCAAACCCAGGTCTCCTGCATTGCAGGCAGATGTTTTACCATCTGAGCTACTAGGGAAGCCCTCTTTAACTCCCATCTCATCCCAATTAATTGACAGCTAATCCTCCCTACCACATGCTCAGACCAATGGGTGCCCACCCCCATTACCTTGTAAACACAGCATGAAAGTGCAGTGTGGTGGTGTACTCTGATCTGGGAGGTGTTGGGAAGTGTTCAACAGTGGTTCTCCAGGCAAAACAAGCAAATAAAATACCATGCAAAGAAATGGCAACCACTTGATTTGGTATCATTTGATTATTTCTGCAGTAAAATACCACTACCATGGCCAATTTCAAACAATCCAGGTGATGTCACTCAATGTGGAGAAGGGAAGAAATACAGAGTAGCGTATCACTGTATTTCTGACCATGCTAGCCAGCCTCCAAGATAACTCCTCTGGTATTCACATCCAATGTATATTCTTCTCCCACATTGTCCCAGAGTTGGTTTGCGTAACCAATAAATTATGGCAGATGGTATGTTACTCCCAAGGTTAGGCTATGAAAGACACCACAGCTTCTCATTCTCTCTCTTTCTCTTCCTCTTACTGCCCCCCTTTTTCTCCCTCTTCCTCTCTGTCTCATCACTCACTTTGAGGCTAGCCGCCCTGTTGTAAGCAGCCTGATTAAGAAGCTCATGCAGCAGTAACTGAAGCCTCCAGCCAGAAGTCATATGAGTTAACATTCTTAGAAACAAATCCTCCAGCTCTTGTTAGGCCACGAGATGGCTGCAGCCCCAAAGGTCATCTTGGCTGTGGGCTCATGAAAAATCTGGAGCCAGAACTGCCCATCTAAGCTGCTCTCAGATTCCTAACTTAGAATTCTGGTGAGCTAATGTATGTTCATTATTTTAAGCTGCTAAATTCTGGGGTAATTTGTTATGCAGCAGTAGATAACTAATACACCACTATGCAGATGGAATAGATGTATATAACTTCAAGAGTATAGATAATGGTAAAATAATAGTAGTAAGATAATTAGGAAGTGTTAAGTTTTGATATTTATTAACTTTTGTTTTTAACATAATTTATGTCATTGTAAATTTATATAGTCAAAAATTTAATTGTTGTATTTAATAGATAGCATAAAAAAAATCCCTGAAAATTTAACAATCATAAGCCTACGTGAGCCAATTCCAGCACACTGACTTTTACCCAGTGGTTGCTAAACTTTTTTTTTGTTGCATATAGCTGTCAGTAAAAATTCTTTGAGTTTACAATCACAAAATGTTGACAGTTTTACATTATATACATATACTGCTTTATTAACATGGCCATTAAATTATTAAGGGAAAAGTACAGAGGACTTAAAAATAGATTTTATTTCATTTATTTGTGTTATAAAACTTCTTCTTTTCATGAAAACAAATTTTTTAATCAAGAGAAATGTGTCAGCGCTATTAGATTATCACTGATTTCACCTATAATGTGGTTGAGCTAGAGCTCAAGCCACGAGAAGGAAAAGTGTCAGCTTCATCAATTTCTCACTCTTTCTTTGTGCTTGCATTGTCAACATTCAATTCAATTCATGGTCTCTCTGCAGGAATATTTTAAAGCTATTAATACTTCTTCATTTGGTGTTTTAAAGCTAAACCACATAATCTGTAACACTGTGTTACCGGCACATGCAAATGGCAAATTTCACAATTCTATGAAATAGAGTGAATGAGAATGGGGGTCATTGTCAGTCTCAATTGACTGTGAAATCACCACTCTTCCCTAGAACCTTGGCATATCGCTGATGACAACTGGCTGAATGGACCGAGTGAGGCTGGCATTGTCCATCCATAAAATAAATATTCTAGGTGCTCTCTCCAGCCCCCTTTAGAGACGTTTGGTCTAATCCTTTGCTGGCAACTAGCAGTGATACATAGTGTTAAGTGGCCTTGTAGGCCCTCCAACAAGGACTCCTGAGAGGCACATCTCCTTCTGTAAGAGGTAGGGAATAGCTATAACTTGGATTTACAAAACTGGATTGAATGCAAGGGATATAAGAACACAGACAGCTACAAAACACTTAGCTATCTCTGTGGGGCATTAAAGAAGAGCCCATGAAGAAGAATGCTTTAAAAACAAAACAGCAGCAAAAATTCACAGTAGAGACTCAACACAGGTGACGGATGTAACCATCAGAATTATGCTTTATTCAAGCAAACGTCCAAAGGAAGCCAGTGAGATGAAGAGAGGAGCTCTAAGTGTGATTTGCAAGCATCTTTAGAGTCCCTAAAGTTTCCTTTTCTAGGAAAATTAGTAGATGAATAAAGCAGTCACCCATCCTCCTGTAGAACATCTATAAATGTGTTATTTCCACCCCCCAAAAAAATGTCTTCAAAGATAATCATTCAAATGCATATTTTTCTGCATATTATAAAGAAATTTGTCACTTCCTTTGTGTTTTGATAGATGTTTCCTGGTGTTTAGCTCCTTTCATACCTCTGAAGCTTTAAAAAGCTTCTCTCCCAACTATCACCTGCTCCTGATGGAGGGGCTTAGCTCAAGAAATTGGAAGGTGCTGGTGACTAATGCTGGAGGCTACACTTGACTCACCTTAGTTAAGCTTCTTCATCACTATTTATAACACCTTTAGTTGTTGGGATTAGGGTGAAGGTGAAGAGAATATAATAACGGTGTTTCTTTTCTAGAAATCAAAGCAGGTATTTGATGTGGTATTCCAAAAGGAAAAAATATATAATAAAATAACCCCCATAATCATAGCCCTTCACATTTTCTAAAGTACTTTCACGTGCTTTTCTCAATGGAGCCCCCTTGCAGGCGTAGGTTGAAATTACTTTTATTTACAGTTGAAAAACCTGAGGTCAAGTGGCTTTCCCAATTTACACAAAGCTTGTTTCTAAGGTAAATGTACACAGACACAGCAGGTCCTGGATCCTTTAATATGTGGCAAAAGAGTAAAGTAAAACAGATGATTTTTTTTCTTCTCTTTTGCTTCATATTCCTTTTCTTCCCTACCCCTTCTTGGTCCAGCTTGAGGTAAGTTGATCATCCTCATTTTCTTTCCACTTGTTTTGAGAAGACTCTAGAATAAAAGTAGACCTCAGGGCACGATAAGGAAACAGGGAGAAGAAGACAGTATCATCGGAGGCATAAACCATGAAGTTGATTGCAATCATAAGGAGCAGAAGAGGTTAATTAGAAATCTCTTTTGGCCATAAGGCACAAAAGACATGAGGCAGTAAGGGAAATCAGGAAAGAAAACTCCAAATCCTTCAGATCACTAATTTCCGTTTTCATGTCATCTTAAGGTAAAAATGAACAGAGACCCCGTTTTACCGTGTGTGTGTGCATGTGTGTGTATATTAGTCACTCAGTCGTGTCCGACTCTTTGCGACCCCCTGAATTATAGCCCGACATGTTCCTCTGTCCATGGGATTCTCCAGGCAAGAACATGGGATGGGTAGCCATTCCTTTCTCCAGGGGATATTCCCGACCCAGGGATCTAACCCGGGTCTCCCCTGTTGCAGGCAGATTCTTTACTGTCTGAGCCACCAGGGAAGCCCAGGTTTTACCATGTAAGACTGTGTAAACTGGATGAGTTGCATGTCTTTCTGTCTGTTTCTTTCCTTAACACACACAGAGACATAGCTTTCATTAGTTCAGGGTTGCCACATAAAATATAGGCTCTAAAGTACAGGGTACATTCCTAAATTTGGATATCAGATGAAACAATGAATCACCTTTTACTCAAAGTATATTTAAAGCAATGCATGGAATCTACTTCAACAGTTAAAATCATGCACTTGGCAGCTCTTGCCTTCTGAGATGGCCCACACTTTGTCTATGGAATGTGTTTCTCTCTAAATAAATCCATTTCTTACCTATCAGGAAGAACAAAATCATGCTCTTTATCTGCAATTCATATTTAATTGGATGCCCTGTATTTTTATTTGTTAAATCTGGCAACCTTAACCTAATTAAACTTCAGATCTTCTTTCTGCCCCTGAATGTAGTCTAGTCAGAGCAGAGGACGTTGTCACTGTCCCCTGCTGGGCTGTGTTGGAACAGTTATTTTCTTACATTAGGACATGCACACTAGCTGCAAATAATGCTTAGTTTCTGCCTGTCACTACACTTCATGTGCTGTTCTTACTATGCCATTGCTGGGGGAAGCTTTTCAAGTACACAGATCTTGGAATTTGTTCTCTCCCCAAATTACAGGGATGCTCAATTTCTTCCACTACCACCAAGATAGTTTCCTTTGTCAAGCCAGCAAACATCTCCAGTCAAGTCATGAGGTGAACTTCATGTCCACCTCCTTATGGACCCCATAGAATATCCCTAAGAAGGCTTAGTCATCAGTGTCAGATGATTCTCTCTGGTAGGTCTTACAGGGCCTTCTTTTGGGGTATAAGATCACAAAAAATTGTAGAATATCCTCTCCCAAAAGTTAATTTAAGAAAGGTCATCTCAAATGGCTTGAAGTCAGGCTTACCAAATGGCAGGGGCAAAAACTAAACAATCCTCAGATTACATCAATTATAATTTTATTTGCAGTAGCCATTTCTCCTTTTTTTTTTTTTAAGAGAATCTGTGAAATTGGTTTAGAAGGGACAGTAGACCACTGCACACAAAGAATGTAGAGGAATACTCCTATCTCTGCACTCAACCATGAATCTGACCCCGTCAATAGCACCCACATTCAAAAGAAAGTATGATAGGTTTGTGTGCCCAACAGGGTTGCTATGGTGCGCAAGAAAAAACAAACAAACAAACAACATTTAGAGGTTTTTAAATTGCAGTTGAATGTATTACATTTTAATGAATTAAAGTCTAAGTATAATCTGTAAGGATTTTACTGAGGGGAAATTCACATAAAATTAACCATTTTATTTTAGTTTTTAAAATATTTATTTATTTTATTTTTGGCTGTGCTGGGTCTTCATTGCTGTGCACCAGCTTTCTCTAGCCATGGTGAGTTGGGGCTACTCTCTAGGTGTGGTGCCCAGGCTTCTCACTGCAGTGGCTTCTCTTCTTACCGAGCATAGGCTCTCGAGGGCCCAGGCTTTAGTAGCTGTGGCTCCCAGGCTCTAGAGCACAGGTTCAATAGTTGTAGTACATGGGCTGAGTTGCTCCGTGGCATGTGAGACCCACCCGGTACAGGGATCGAATCGGTGTCACTTGTTTTACAAGGTGGATACTTAACCACTCGACCATAAGAGAAGTTCCTAAAATTAACCATTACAAAGTGGAAAAGAAAAAAAGCAGTCCCATCAATTCACTTCAGTCGCTCAGTCATGTCCGACTCTTTGCGACCCCATGGACTACAGCATGCCAGGCTTCCCTGTCTATCACCAACTCCTGGAGCTTGCTATCCAACCATCTCATCCTCTGTTGTTCTCTTCTTGCCTTCAATCTTTCCCAGCATCAAAGTTTTTTCAAATGAATCAGTTCTTTGCATCAGGTGGCCAAAGTATTAAGTTTCAGCTTCAGTATCAGTTCTTCCAATAAATATTCAGGACTAATTTCCTTTAGGATGGGCTGGTTGGATCTCCTTGCTGTCCAACAGACTCTCAAGAGTCTTCTCCAACACCACAGTTCAAAAGCATCAATTCTTCTGCACTCAGCTTTCTTTTGGATAAGGCAAAAAGAAGTAAGTGGGGAGGCTCCCCACTCCCATACTCTTGCCTGGAAAATCCCATGGATGGAGGAGCCTAGTAGGCTGCAGTCCATAGGGTCACAAAGAGTCGGACATGACTGAGCGACTTCACTTTCACTCTTCACTTTCATTAATTGAAGAAAGAAATGGCAACCCACTCCGGTGTTCTTGCCTGGAAAATCCCAGGGACGGGGGAGCCTGGTGGGCTGCCGTCTGTGGGGTTGCACAGAGTCGGACACGACTGAAGCAACTTAGCAGCAGCAGCAGCTTTCTCTACAGTCCAACTCTCACACCCATACATGACTATTGGAAAAACACCTGGAAGTTCATGGTTCACGTATTATTGAAGCCTGGCTTGGGGAATTTTGAGCATTACTTTACTAGCGTGTGAGATGAGTGCAATTGTGCAGTAGTTTGCACATTCTTTGGCATTACCTTTCTTGGGGATTGGAATGAAAACTGACCTTTTCCAGTCCCGTGGCCACTGCTGATTTTTCCAAATTTGCTGGCATATTGAGTGCAGCATTTTCACAGCATCATCTTTTAGGATTTGAAATAGTTCAACTAGAATTCCATCATCTCCACTAGCTTTGTTAATAGTGATGCTTCCTAACATGGGCTTAGTTGCTCCATGGCATGTGAAACCTACCCAGTCCAGGGATTGAATCAGTGTCTTGACTCAGCCCACTTGCCTTCACATTCCAGGATGTCTGGCTCTAGGTGAGTGATCACACCATCATGATCATCTAGGTCATGAAGATCATTTTTGTATAGCTCATCTGGTGATGTCCATGTGTAGAGTCTTCTCTTGTGTTGCTGGAAGAGGGTGTTTGCTATGACCAGTGCGTTCTCTTGGCAAAACTCTGTTAGCCTTTGCCCTGCTTCATTCTGTACTCCAAAACCAAATTTGCCTGTTACTCCAGGTGTTTCTTGACTTCCTACCTTTGCATTCCAGTCCCCTAAAATGAAAATTGTGTCTTATCTGGGTGTTAGTTCTAGAAGGTCTTGTACGTCTTCATAGAAACGTTCAACTTCAGCTTCTTCAGCATTACTGGTCAGAACCTAGGCTTGGATTTATTTGATATTGAATGGTTTGCCTTGGAAATGAACAGAGACCATTCTGTCATTTTCGAGATTGCATCCAAGTCCTGCATTTCAGACTCCTTTGTTGACTACGCTGGCTACGCCATTTCTTCTAAGGGATTCCTGCCCACAGTAGTAGATATAATGGTCATCTGAGTTAAATTCACCCAATCCAGTCCATTTTAGTTTGCTGATTTCTAAAATGTCGATGTTCACTCTTGCTATCTCCTGTTTGACCACTTCCAATTTGCCTTGATTCATGGACCTAACATTCCAGGTTCCTATTGCTCTTTACAGCATCAGACCTTGCTTCTATCACCAGTCGCATCCACAACTGGGTGTTGGCTCCATCTCTTCATTCTTTCTGAAGTTAGTTCTCCAGTGATTTCCAGTAGCATATTGGGCATCATCAACCTAGGGGGTTCATCTTTCAGTGTCCTATCTTTTTGCCTTTTCATACTGTTCATGGGGTTCTCGAGGCAAGAATACTGAAGTGGTTTGCCAGAGTAAAACCTCTTACCAATTAAGCAGTTTATCCCTATTTCCTCCTCCTCTCAGACTCTGGAAACCACCAATTTTCTCTATCTCTACAAATATACTTATTCTGGACATTTAATATACATGTAATCATATAATCTGTGACTTTTTTGATCTGACTTCTTTTACTCACAAGGGCTTCCCTTGTGTTTCGGCTGGGAAAAAATCTGCCTGCAATGTAGGAGACCTGGGTTTGATCCCTGGGTTAGGAAGATGGAGGAAAAGGCTACCCACTCCAGTATTCTTGCCTGGAGAATTCCATGGACTATATAGTCCACGGGGTTGCAAAGAGTTGGACGTGACTGAGTGACTTTCACTCACTCTTTTACTCAGCATATATTTTGGAGATTCCTCCACATTGTAGCAATACATCAGTAGTTTATTCTTTTTTTTTTTTAATGGTTGAATATTTTCCTTAAGTTTTTTAGTTCAGCTTATAAATTGTACTCTATTTCACAGAATTTGCAAATTTTGAACAATAACTTTTAAACTGACTGATTAATATTTAGTCCATTTACCTAGTTAATTAACATTCCTTGAAAATTTCAAATAGCACATATACTTGACATATTCAATTTTCTTTTATGCCTTAATGAGTTTTTTAATTGAAGTATAACTCACAGAGAGAAAAGCACACAACACATAAGTATGGAACTGCATGAATTTTTCTCAAATCAACACTCCTATGTAGCTACTACCCGGATCAAGAAACAGAACATGACAAGCATTGCAGAGGCTCTCTCCTGCCCCTGTGCATTTTCCTGTGAAAGAATTCTCTTTCAGTCCTGAATCTTTCTGATTTGTGGCAGAAGATGTGCTTAACTGCCGAATGTTCTACCAATTATCGGCTAGTCACTTGTGAGCTTTAATAACAAAGGCTGCATGGTACAAAGGACAAGATTCAGAAAGAAGCTCCATGTCAGTCTTGGGGCTCTTAGTATCCCCAGCGTCAGATTGTTCTCTCTGAGCTGAGAACACAGCACATGTTGCCCTTTTGCATGAAAGGATTAGAAGTGCAAGAGAATGACATTGTCTATCAACTATAGCTCAGGTCAAGATGAAGATCAACCAGTTACTGTATATAATGTCCCACTGTGTGTTGACAGTGAATCCTTCTGTTATAAACACCCTGTGTGTAGTACCAGGGATAGACAGAGGGTCTCAAGGGACTTCAATGGCATTTGCTATCAAGAGGTTCGGATAAATACAAAAGAGGCTTTGAGAGGAATTTGTTGTTGTTTTTTAGTTGCTCGGTTGTATCTGACTCTTTTGCAACCCCATGGACTCTAGCCCACCAAACTCTTCTGTCCATGGGATTTCCCAGGCAAGAATGCTGGAGTGGGTTGCCATTTCTTTCTCCAGAAACTTCCTGACCCAGGGATGGAACCCACATCTCCCGTGTCTCCTGCATTGGCAGGGTTTTTGTTTGTTTGTTTGTTTTACCACTGAGCCACCAGGGAAAGCCCTTGAGAAGAATTACTTCTTGTTGAAATTGACTTCAGTAGCAGCAGCTAGATGAACAGAAGACCCAGAGCTAAGATCAGTGGGAAAAGCAATGTGCCATCCAGTAGAAGGTTTTGAAAGCTAGGAGAGGAAATCAGAGAATTTTGAAGGGAGAGCTAGTCAGATGCTGATCATCCTCCTCCCCTTGGTCATGATTTGTATTATTATTTTCAGAGGCGGTTTCTGAAGCGTAGGATGGATGAATGATTTGTCACCCATGTGGCTTCTTGGGGGTGGGGGATGAATCTGCTCAGTGAGGCCCTGTATCAGCCCTCCAACCTAACCATGGTGTTGGTTGCCTATCCGGGCTACAGAGGCGTTCAGGACATGCTATCCTCAAGCATGCTGCATTGTCACCTCGATTATTTGGAGCTGAAGTTACATAAAAATAGTAGGTGCAGGAAGGGCTCCCTGATTTTTCCCACTCCACTCAAAAATGGGCCATGAAATTGCCCATGAGAAAGATGTCTTCCCTGTGTTAGGAAGCAGAGACAGATCCTTGTCATCAGAGACTGGGAATTGCTTTTCTACCTAAAGAATGGTGCCCCCTGGATATGTTTGACTGCAGAATGCTAAGAGGGTTTGTTGGAGTAAAAGTGGTTTAAGATCCAAGGCAAAATAACAAACAAAGCATGATGGTCTGAGTACTCGGTACATGTTGGACTTCCTGCACGGAACAAAGCCCTCTGGGAAGGAGCACTTAGAAGGAAAGATGATTTATTATCATAATGGAGTATTCAATTACTTGCTCTGATGAGAGGTGGAGGAGTTTCCAAATTCATTGTAGTAATTCAGAGTTTTGAGGGGGGAAATAATTAACAATGTAGGCCACCTATGGGTGCTGCTAATGTGGATGATATAGCGTGCTTATAATGGGAATATGATACATTTTATTTATACAGTCTCTGGCTGCAAAGAGTGTATTAGGTATTTTGCGGTAGACTCAGAAGCTCAAAACAAGATTAAAATCAGCAATAAAGCAGATCAGGAGGCTCTAGTGAAATTCAGCAATAAATTTGATACAAAGCCAATGAGATAGGCTGAAGGCCTTTTAGAATTTGCTGCAGGTGGATGCTTGTGTTTTCTTGTTTAGTGATATGTGAGGATATAGAAGGTGGGGTTGATGGCTATGAGGGAAAGGCCAGCCAGGGCACACTTCCCACTGTAGGAAAAATGATTGTGATTTTGTGGAAAGAACAGAATTTTCATAGCCTAGTCTCTGGGATGGCAAGGAGATCAAAATGTCAAGGGATCAATGAGCACCCCCGCCCCACCATGGGCCAGACCCTGTGTGCTGTCTTTCCCATCCCTGTCCCAGCCATCACTACAGGACTTGAGGACCTCACTCCTGACTCACAGACGACATCCAAGGCCCAGGCTGAATCGTCTGTTCTACTGGGTCAGTACCTGTGTCATAGCACTATGTTTTAAATATCACCCGTGGATTAAAAGAATGAAAACCTCGAATTGACATATTCCAGGTTACTCTGTGTCTGTTTCCATTTTCTCCACCTGTTAAATGAGATCATTGTTAAAAAAATTATTTTAGAACTTCTGATATTTTATCAAGTCACTTGATAGGTTTAGGATTAAACAGTTTTTTTACTATCTAAGGCGTTACATCATCCTCTTAATTCACAATTGAATACATTTTGCCTTTCATTACACTCATACTAATCTATGGTATATAACAGTTCTATTTATGTCTTCTTGACATAAAGTCAGGTACATTTTCTACCTGATTACTGCAGCCAAAGAATCCAGCAGTCAGTGCTCAGGTGAAAACCATATTTATTAATCTATACATGTTGGCACTGAACAGGTAACGGGTGACAATGATGTTTTTTTTTTTTTCAAAAATGTGTGCATATCTGAGCATTTATTTATTTAATATTTTTGAAATTAAGTGTGGAAATTTCACAAACCTGTGAAGTTAAACAAATGTCTCCTATTTTGCCTTGATTTCATGGATTGAAGTGTTTGGAAAAGTGCAATTATTTACAGCATCAAAGGAGTTGAAATTTTGAGCAATCATTTAATTAAAAAATTTTAAGTTTTAGAATGTGTAGAAGTAAAAGAACTGTATGTAGGGAGCTCTGAAAAAAAATGTATCAGAATTGCCAATGAAATAATTAGGAGAAATTTTTGGAGTCTGAAATGGAGCATGGATAAAAAAAATGCTGAATAAAGAATATGATTAGAAACAAAATGCCCTAGAGTTTCTCGAACAGAAGCTAATAGTCAACAGGCTGTTATCAGCATAGCACAACAGCATGAGCAATGTGCAAGCAGGACGTTAGTGACAGAAATAGAAAGTCAGTAAAAGCCAGGATATCAAAATTATTTGTCTGTTAAAACAGTGTATGTTACATCAGGTAAAGTTCATTGTAATAACTTATTTAAACTACTATTTTTTGAACAGATAATACATTTATATGGTTCAAGTTTTAAAAAATATATTCCTATCCTTTAGACACCTAGTTTTGTCATCAAGAGGCAACCAGGATTATCAGATTATCAGCTTCCTATGTTCTTGTTTCCTTTGTCCTTGTCACTAGGTCATGTCTGACTCTCTTGTGATCCCATGGACTGGAGCCCACCAGGCTCCTCTGTCCATGGGATTCTCCAGGCAAGAATACTGGGGCAGATTTCCACTCCCTCCTCCAGAGGGGGGGTCTTCCTAACCCAGGGATTGAACCTGGGTCTCCCACAGTGCAGGAAGATTCTTTACCATCTGGGCCACCTGGGAAGCCATCCATATATAAGGACAACCTATTCAGAATATAGATAAATTCAGGATATCTATTCACATTCAGAAAACAATGTATTTGCCAGTGCATTGTTTTCAGTTTCAGAAAAGTTAGTAAAATAGCACATAAAAGTAAAATACAAGTAGGCTATAAAACAAAGTCACTATCTCTATAACCTCACCTAGTCCAGCAGGAGAACATTACCAGCTCCCCTCCCCTCTAGGTGACTCTTACCTAGACGTTAACCACAGTTTGGAATTAGTAGAGTTTATTTTGTCTGATTTTGAACTTTAATTAGATGATAAACAGGGTGCATTCTTTCGTGTCTGTCTTGACTTTTTCCACATCATGTTTTGGAGATCCATTCATGCTGTGGGGTATAGCTGAAGCTGGCTTTTCTTTCATGGCTCGAGAGTATTCTCTGGTATGGCTGTGGCACTGTTTATGCATGCCACTCTTGGTGTTCTTCTGTAATGTTCACTTTGGGAATATTATGAATAAAGCTGCTGTGAATATCTTTTACATGTCTTGGTGCATATGTCCTCATATATCTCTTGGAAATATATATATACATAAAATACAAATAAATTTTAATGTTATTCTTCTTTCTATACACACAATGACTTTTTTTCAAGGTTATTATTCAGTTCAATTCAGTTCAGTCACTCAGTCATGCTGACTCTTTGTGACCCCATGGACTGCAGCACACCAGGCTTCCCTGTCCATCACTAACTCCAGGAGCTTGCTCAAACTGACGTCCATCGAGTCGGTGATGCCACCCAACCATCTCATCCTCTGTCGTCCCCTACTCCTCTCACTTTCAATCTTTCCCAGTATCAGGGTCTTTTCCAATGAGTCAGTTCTTCACATCAGGTAACCAAAGTATTGAAGTTTCAGCTTTAGCATCAGTCCTTCCAATGAATATTCAGGACTGATTTCCTTTAGGATGGACTGGTTGGATCTCCTTGCAGTCCAAGGGACTTTCAAGAGTCTTCTACAACACCACAGTTTAAAAGCATCAGTTCTTCGGCTCTCAGTGTTCTTTATAGTCGAACTCTCACATTCATACATGACTACTGGAAAAACCATAGCTTTGACTAGATAGACCTTTGTCAGCAAAATAATGTCTCTGCTTTTTAATATGCTGTCTAGGTTGGTCATAGCTTTTCTTCCAAGGAGCAAGCATCTTTTAATTTCATGGCTGCAGTCATCATCTGCAATGATTTTGAAGCCCAAGAAAATAAAGTCTGTCACTTGTTTACATTGTTTCCCCATCTATTTGCCATGAAGTGATGGGACCAGATGCCATGATCTTAGTTTTTTGAATGTTGAGTTTTAAGCCAGCTTTTTCACTCTCCTCTTTTACTTTCATCAAGAGTCTCTTTAGTTCCTCTTCACTTTCTGCCATAAGGGTGGTGTCACCTGCATATCTGAGGTTATTGACATGTCTCCCAGCAATCTTGATTCCAGCTTGTGCTTCATCCAACTCTGCATTTCACTTGATGTACTCTGCATATAAGTTAAATAAGCGGGGTGACAATATACAGCCTTGACGTACTCCTCTCCTGATTTGGAACCAGTCTGTTTGGAACCATGTCTGGTTCTAACGGTTGCTTCTTGAGCTGCACACAGACTTCTCAGGAGGCAGGTAAGGTGGTTTGGTATTCCCATCTCTTTCAGAATTTTCCACAACTTGTTCTGATCTACACGGTCAAAGGTTTTGGTATAATCAATAAAGCAGAAGTAGATATTTTTCTGGAATTCTCTTGCTTTTTCAATGATCCAATGGATGTTGGCAATTTGATCTCTGGTTCCTCTGCCTTTTCTAAATCCAGCTTGAACATCTGGAGTTTCATGGTTCATGTACTGTTGAACTCTGGCCTGGAGAATTTAGAGCATTTCTTTGCTAGTGTGTGAGATGAATGCAGCTGTGCAGTAGTTTGAACATTCTTTGGCATTGCTTTTCTTCGGGATTGGAATGAAAATTGATCTTTTCCAGTCCTGTGGCCACTGCTGAGTTTTCCAAATTTTCTGGCATATTGAGTGCAGCACTTTCATAGCATCATCTTTTAGGATTTGAAATAGCTCAACTGGAATTCCATCACTTCCACTAGCTTTGTTTGTGGTGATGATTCCTAAGTCCCACTTGACTTTGCATTCCAGGATGTCTGGCTCTAGTTGAGTAATCATACCACCATGGTTATCTGAGTCATGAAGATCTTTTTTGTATAGTTCTTCGGTGTATTCTTGCCACTTCTTCTTAATATCTTCTGCTTCTGTTAGATCCATACCATTTCTGTCCTTTATTGTGCCCATATTTGCAAGAAATGTTCCCTTGGTATTTCTAATTTTCTTTGCAGTCAAAGATGGAGAAGCTCTATACAGTCATCAAAAACAAGACCAGGAGCTGACTGTGGCTCCAATCATGAACTCCTTATTGCCAAATTCAGACTTAAATTGAAGAAAGTAGGGAAAACCACTAGACCATTTAGGTATGACCTAAATCAAGTCCCTTACTATTATACAGTGGAAATGACAAATAGATTCAAGGGATTAAATCTGATAGAGTGCTTGAAGAGCTATGAATGGAGGTTTGTGACATTGTACAGGAGGCAGTGATCAAGACCATCCCCAAGAATAAGAAATGCAAAAAAGGCAAAATGGTTGTCTGAGGAGGCCTTATAAATAGCTTTGAAAAGAAGAGAAGCTAAAGGCAAAGGAGAAAAGGAAAGATATACCCATTTGAATGCAGAGTTCCAAAGAAGAGCAAGGAGAGATAAGAAAGCCTTCCTCAGTGATCAGTGTAAAGAAATAGAGGAAAATAATAGCATGGGAAAGACTAGAAATCTCTTCATGGTTACTATTATTATTTATTTATTTCTTCTTGATTATGCTGAGTCTTAGCAGGCATGGCTTTCTTTAGCTGTAGGAAGCAGGGGCTACTCTCTAGTTGTGTTTCACAGGCTTCTCACTGTGGAAGCTCCTCTTGCTGTAAAACATAGGCTCTAGAGCACAGAGGCTCATTAGTTTTGCTACAGGGTCTTAGTTGCCCCATGGCATGTGGGATCTTGGTTCCTTGACTTAGGATGTCTGTGTCCCCTGCATTTGATGGACTCTTTTCTTTTTTTAGAATAAAAAAGGTATTTTAATATTGACTTACATATTTTGAAATTTAGTGAAATTCTGAGAAAATTACATTAAAAATGTTTTGCTACTTAGTACTGTTTTCAATTTCTATATCACATGGCCATGCACAGCCATCTTCATTGTATTTAGGGATGTTAAAGGTCTTCATCTGGCCTGGTAAGTAGATTCTTACCCACTATACCACCAGGGAAGTCCCTTGCAAGGGTTTTATTAAACATGACTAATAAAGGCCTGTTAATTTGAGAGAGGTAATCAAATTATGGGGGCTTCCCTGGTGGCTCAGTGGTAAAGAATCTGCCTGCAATGCAGGAGATGCGAGTTTGATCCCCTGATCCAGTTCTTGCCTGGGAAATCCCATGAACATAGGAGCCTGGTGGGCTACAGTCCATGGGGTCACAAAAGAGTCAGACAGGACTTAGTGACTAAACAACAATAACAGCAATCAAGTTATAATGAACCAATTCAACCTGATCATCTCTATTCAATAGGTGTTCGACCCATACAAAATTATTGATCCCATCTGTGAATCAGGTTTACATGTGATGATTTCCAATCTCTAGACATCAAAGGGCATTTTCATAATTAAATGATCTCTGAGGATGGTTGAAAATCCTCTCAGAAAAGCTGAAGATGATCATGCTATTTTAGCTAGAACCCATTGCAATGGAAAATGTCATTTCAGGGTAATTAAGTTTCTTGAGACATTAATACAGGTATTTCTCATTTTTCGAAAGTTCACTTTACACCACTTTTCTTTTATGAAAGACCTACATTGGCACCTATGTTTAGTGTCTGAGAAATTTGAAGAGGATTTTCACTTTTATGGGGAAAAAAAAAAGGTGAAAAGCAAAAAAGCATTCAGAGTTCATTCTGCAGCAAGCCATTATAGAGGCAGTACATACCCAGAGCAGGCAGAATGGCCCTGGCAAGCTCCTTCCCCCCAAATTATACTCCTCACCTTAGCATCAAGCTGCCTTAGCTCTGAACTGTGTCTGTATGCATTTGTGCTTTAGTTTGATTTATTTTGTGCATCCCTTAACAAGATCCTCCCAGAGGTAACTGCTCCTTCTCTTGAGGCCAGTTTAACTTACAAAAGGTTTCATAGGAACCCTCTAACTGTGGACAGTGTGGGAAACCTGTACTTGAAATCTTAGAATGGACAGCATCACTATTAATACATAACTGACCGGTACAAGTTTGCTTTGTTTTATAAATCACTGCTGAGCCATTTAAGGACAAAAAAGAGCATCAGATAAGTAATTAAATAGAAATTCAAATGCTTTTATATTTTGTATATTTGCCTCATTCCACAATAAACATCCCTAAGCATTTTTACAGAACAAACACATGGATTTTTGTTTTATCTACAGTTTTACATGTGAAAAATTTAAACAACACATTAGAGAATTTTCCTCCAGACAGTATGAAAAATTTCAGATATGAAATGGTGGTGCTGATTCTGTTTTAATGTTCCTTCTGATCTTACATATTAAGATGATATTACAACCTATAAATTTATCAAAATGTTTCTATTTTTGTTATTGCTCCCAAAAGGTAACTTAAGTTTGAATGAATTCAACTAAATGGTGATGTCTTTTTAAAATTAATAAAGGAAATACTGTGTCTGAATCACTTGTTATTAGTTTGATGACTGCAGTGACTTTTACCAGCCTCTCTGGTGTAATTTCCCTTAAAATCAAGTGTTTTTGAAAGATTTAGCCTCAGCCTCATCATATAACATAGTAGAGAGGAGGCTTCAGTTCTACAAATATGGAGTCTTTGCTCTCTGGTAGGCAATGAGTGTATGAAAATGAATTCAATCAAGTCTTTGTGCTCTCATTTACAAGCGAACAAGACTAAAGGGAACAAGTACATCCTCTAAAACCATTATGTTCTCTTGTCATAACTGCTACTAACCAAGAATTAAGGCAGCTCTGGTGTGTACATGTGTCGAGCCTAAGTGCTCAGGTGAGCTACTGACCTGGTCATGGAACAGGACCCTGGGTGGCCTTCTCAGAATAGACCCCTCACCCATGTCCTCCACCTGCCTTTTGTCTGCAGAAAAATTTTAGTCAAAGGATAAAATTAATCAGAGAAATAAGAAAATGCAGAAAGAAAGGAAAATAGTCAAGCAAGACCAAATAAAATGCTTAGCCATTAAGCAAAGTCAAGGACCTTTAGTTCTTCTTCAAGGACTGTAGATAATATTCTGAACCATGTCCTCTGAGCTAACTTGCAGACACTCACCAAGTGGAAGAAGTTACCTGTATTCTGCCTACAAGCACATGGACCCCAGATTGGTTGGAACCAGAAGATTGATGTTGACTCCCAATTATCTCAGCACCAACCATCAGAAGAATGTCTACAAACTGATCATACCCTACGCCTTCAGCACTAGAAGACTCCTCACTACCCACTCTGGGGTGGGACACAGTCTTAAGGGCATCAGTCCATTATGGCCCCCATTGCCTGACAAAGCCATAAAGCTGTTTCTCTCTACTTCACCCAGAACTCTGTCTCTAAGATTTAAGCCATTACCTGTGTACTGAGACCAGATTTCAACAATAACCTTTGGCCTTAAAATGTAAGCAGAATTTGCTCTCCCATGGTCCCCCAAGAGCTGTGCTAATTCTGTAGCTCTGTGGCAAGCCATGGACTTGGTGCTCTGACTTGCAGGATGGGGTTTATCAAAGTTTATGTCAAGCATAAGGCCTACCTCAAGACTGTGCTTGGGCTTCCTTCGTAGCTCAATTGGTAAAGAATCTGCCTGCGGTGCAGGAGACCTGGGTTCAGTTCCTGGGTCAGGAAGATCCCCTGGAGATGGAAATAGCAACCCACTCCAGTATTCTTGGCTGGAAAATCCCACGGACAGAGGAACCTGGCAGGCTACCATCTACGGGGTCGCAAGAGTTGGACACGACTTAGCACTAAACCACCACAACCATCAAGAGTGTGCTCAGTCACTCAGTTGTATCCAACTCTTTGCAACCACAAGGACTATGGCCCGCCAGGCTTCTCTGTCCTTGGGATTTTCCAGGTAAGAATACTGGAATGGGTTGCCATTTCCTTCTCCAGAGAATCTCCCCAACCCAGGGATCAAACCCATATCTCCTGCATTGGCAGGCAGATTCTTTACCACTGACCCGCCTAGGAAGCCCTACTTCAAGAGATACCAAATTAAATTCAGAAGATGGAGAGAGGGCAAAACTGACTGCTCTGCTCAGAAACAATTGGTAATCCAAGATAAAAATAAGTATAATATACCCAAATATAGAATGATAGTTCATGTAACCAACAGAGATATCATTTTTCAGATTGCTTATGCCCGTATAGAAGGAGATATGATAGCTTGGGCAGTTTATGTTCAGGAACTCCCAAAGTGGTGTGAAGGTTGACCTGACAAATGATGCCATAGCATATTGTAACGGCTTGCTGCTGGCCAGTAGGCTTCTTAATAGGTTTCGTGTGGACAAGATGTATGAAGGCCATGTCAAGGTGGCTAGAGATGAATACAATGTGAAAAACATTGATGGTCAGTCTGGTGTCTTCATATGTTATTTGGATGCAGAGCTTTCCAGGATTGCTGTCGTTCAGTTGCTAAGTCATGTTCAACTCTTTGCAACCCCATGGACTGCAGCATGCCAGGCTCTTGTTTCCTCCACTGTTTCCTGGAGTTTGCTCACATTCATGTCCGTTGAGTTGGTGATGCTATCTAACCATCTGATTCTCTGCTACCCGCTTCTCCTTCTGCTCTCAGTCTTTCCCTGCATCAGTGTATTTTCCAAAGTGTTGACTCTTCACTTCAGGTGGCCAAACTATTGGAGCTTCAGCTTCAGCATCAGTCCTTCCAATGAATATTCAGGGTTGATCTCCTTTAGGATTGACTGGTTTCCCAGGACTACTACTGGAAAAAAGTTTTGGGGGCCTGGAAGTGAGCTGTTGATGGAAGCTTGTTTATCCCTCCTAGTACCATGTGGTTCCCTGGTTATGATTCAGAAAGCAAAGAATTCAATGCTGAGGGACACCAAAAACACATCATGGGGCAGAATACTGCAAGTTATATGTGTTGCCTGAAGATGAGGATGCTTACAAGAAACAATTCTCTCAGTATGTAGAGAACAATGTAACTGCAGACACGATGGAGGAAAAGCATAAGAAAGCTCACCCTGCAGTATGAGAGAATTCAGTGGGTAAGAAGAAGCCTAAGAAAAAATGTAGAAAAGAAGAGGTAGAACATTCCCAAAACGTCACTTTTCCAGAAGAAAGACTGAGTAGCTCAGAAGAAGGGAAGCTTCCGTAGAGCTCGGGAATGGGCTGCTGAGAATTTATAATCACAATTTTCTATCAAGACTTTTCAGATAAAGTCAAGAATAAAGTTATTGCACAAGGCTAAAAAAAAATAAGCAGAATTTTAATCAAGTGAATTGAAAAACATTTTTTCTTAAAAATAACCAAAGGCTGAGCTTCCTTACAAGCACGTCTTGCTATCTTTCAAAGTGTGAAAGTGTTAGTTGCTCAGTTGTGTCTGACTCTATTTTTTAAATTTTATTTTATTTTTATTTTTTTTATTGTTTTTGCCATACATTGTCATGATATCACCATGGGTTTACATATGCTTCCCCTCCGGAACCCCCCTCCCTCCTCCCTCCCCCCCGGGAAATCTCGCTGCACCAGTCCCGAGCATCAATCCTGGGCTGGCGATTGATTAGACACATGACAATTAACATGCTTCAATGCCCTTCTCCCATATCATCCCACCCTTACCCTCATCCACAAAGTCCACGAGTCTATTCTATACATCTGCGTTCCTTTTGCTGTCT
>ML662453.1:2490835-2594323 GCA_007570785.1 Antilocapra americana
TGTAAGAGGGTTCCCTTTTCTCCACATCCTCTCCAGCATTTATTGCTTGTAGACTTTTGGATGGCAGCCATTCTGACTGGTGTAAAGTGGTACCTCATTGTGGTTTTGATTTGCATTTCTCTGATAATGAGTGATGTTGAGCATCTTTTCATGTGTTTGTTAGCCATTTTTATATCTTCTTTGGAGAAATGTCTGTTACCTGCAGCTCCATTCTAGAAAAATAAACAACCCAATTAAAATGTGTTTGACTCTTTGTGACCCCAGGGACTGTAGCCTGCCAGGCTCCTCTGTCCATGGGATTCTCTAGGCAAGAATACTGGAATGAGTAGCCATTCCCTTCCCCAGGGTATCTTCCTGACCCAGGGATCAAACCCGGTCTCCTGCATTGCAAGCAGATTCTTTACCACTTGAGTCACTGAGTATCTCAACAAACCTGAAGCTAGGTAACCACATTTTCACAGATGTGGTATCTAGGCTCCAAGACATTTTAGGTTGAGCACAAATAGGTAGGAAAAAGAGAAATTTAAGAATACCTGGTAGGAGTTCCCTGGTGGTCCTGGCATATTTGGGTCATGGCTAGAGAGTCGGGTACAACGGGGAGTAATTGACAAGGAAGCTGGAAAGACACTTTGGAGCTGGATCTCTAGTAAACAATATGAAGAATCGTGCTTTGGACGATGGGAGACCTTGGAGGTTTTTCATGCGGGAATAGAAGGATCAGATTCCTGCCTTTTTCATTTGTTTAGAGGAGAAATTTATTTGAAGAAATACTACAACATATGAAAATGACACTAAGTCTTAATTTCTACTCATAGAGTGATAGATTTGATATGGCACATAATATAATTATTTGATATAGTGCGTAATAAAATTTTTTAATCCACAGTGCAAAGTTCGATGACTAAGTCATTTGTTGATAGACAAAACCTCTTGGAACTGTTTAATATCAGCAAAGATCACAAATGCTGTGTGCAATGAATCTGAACTGATAGATTTTGACTAGTGTGGTAAGTAGATTAGAATGGAGGTGGTGCAAGAAGGGGGAGCAAGTGGGAAGCTATCGAAATAGTTGACAGCAGAGATGATAAAGACCCAATCAATTGAGTGGGAGTGGGAATGCTGAGAAGGGGACACATTTAAGAAACATTGGATCTTCCCTGGTGGCTCAGATGGTAAAGCATTTGCCTACAATGTGGGAGACCTGGGTTCGATCCCTGGGTGGGGAAGATCCTCTGGAGAAAGAAATGGCAACCCACTCTAGTACTTTTGCCTGGAAAATCCCATGGGAGGAGACTGGTAGGCTACAGTCCATGGGATCATAAAGAGTCAGACACGACTGAGTGACTTTACTTCTAAGAAACATTGTGCAGGTCAAATTGAAAGAACTTGGTGACTAGATGGAAGATGACTTAGAGAATTCTACCGTGATGTGCCTCCTCTCTCTCTCTAGGATAGATAATAGATGCCTTTTCGGGTAAACATTTATAATAGTAGACTAACCATTTTACTGTGTACAATTTGGTGCCATTCAATAGATTCACAGGATATGTGGCACTCTTTAGGTCCAGAACATTTAAACGTTTTATATTTAAATTTTGGAGGAATCAACAAACTGTTGCAGGAAGCAGCTGCACCATTTTATATTCTCACAGGTTCCATTCTCATTAGGGTTCCATTCCTCCACACACCTGCCAATACTTCTTATTTCCCTGTTTTAAAAAATTTTAAATTATAGCCACCCTAGTGGTTGTGAAGTGGTATCTCACGGTGGCTTTGTTTGCATTTCCTTAATGACTAATTTTGTTGAGCATCTTTTCCTGTGGGAGTTGGCCATTTGTCTATCTCTTTGGAAAAATGTCTATTCAGATACTTTGCTCATTAAAAACACTGGATTATTTGCCTTTTTGTTGCTGAGCAATAAAAGCTTTTTATATTTTCTGGATACTAAACTCCTGTCAGATACATAGGATTTTGCGAATATTTTTTTCCCATTCTGTAGCAGGTCATCTTTTCAGCCAAGAGTTTTTGGAGCCATTTATTGAAACAGGAAACACAGAAGAAGCCAACAAGGATTGAAAGAACGTAGGAAAAATAAGTTCAGTTGGTGGTATTGATTGGAAATCTTCAGGGGACATTCAGCCAAAGGTATCTGGCTCATGTGGTGCCTGCAACATCCTGGGCATTCGGTGTTTCCTGATTGATGGAATCTAGAGAGCAGCTGGTGGGCAGTTGCTGCCTTAGCTATAAGCCTTCAGGCTGTATCCCACAGAAACAAAGGACACTCCCCTCTCAACAAGGTTGTCCTTTATAATTAAAAATATTAGGACTTCCCTGGTGGTTCAGTGGTTAAGACTCCAAGCTTCCACTACAGGGGCACGAGTTCTACCCTGCTTGGAGAACTAAGACCCTAAATGCCCCTACAGAGTGACCAAAATAATTAATTAAATAAAATATCAAAAATCAGAGTAAAATTTAAACATATCATTTTTGGTCAATTTCCTAAAACAGTAAGAAACTCAGATGCAGCTTGAATTAAGCCACAATTCCAAATCAGACCACTCAGGCTAAACCAGGTACGGAGAATACAAAAAATAAAATCAACCAGTGAGAGACATGGGCTACTGTGATCTACTTATACTCTTTCCCTTCAAACAGAATACAACATGTGTATATCTTAATCTGAGCTTATATTTATGTAAGATTTATTTAAACCAAAGTAATTGAAAAAGCTGATACAAAATTCCAATCTTATATAAATAAAATAGTTCCTTCTTTCATGCTGAAAGCATCATTGACTTTTGCCTTCAGTTTATAATCTATGTGCTCTGCCTTGATTTACTCAGCCATGCCTAAAGCACTTGTTTTTATATCTTAGGTGAGCAGGCAATGTTGATGGGGGCATGAAATAGTTCCTTTCTCAAAGTTCTGCCCACATGGCTAATATTATGAGACACTCTTTTTTAAAATCCCTTGGATCTGTGCTGGGTGTCCTGCACAGACTCAGGTCTGGCATTATTATTATTTTTTTTATAAACCTCAGGGAAACCATTCTGCTGCTGAGCTAGCCTCACTCACACATTTCATTTATCCGCCATAATAAGAATATCAATACCTTGGATTTATACAGAGCCTCTCATCCAAAGAGGTCAAAGCTTTTTAATTTAATTGGATGTTCCCGTGGCTTTAAGAGCCTCTGGGTATATTTACAAATGTAATAATAAGAAACAGTCTGCCCTGGTTTACAATATAATAGACAGCATAAAACAAGACCTGAGCATACACTGCTTCGCACCTTCACTACACCAACATATCCAGTGCCTGGCTGTGGGGTTCAAGGTCCTTTCTGAATGGATCTCCATGTATTTTTTCAGCCATGACTCCACTTTTTCTCTATGAATTCTTTATTTTACTCAAAGTAATCATTTAACATAGGATGCATGTCTTCACTTTTTATGGTACCTTAACCTGTTCTACAAGGCCTTTCACCTCCTCCTTAGGTGTTTTAAGTCTGCACTCTTTTTCTGGGGCGATGGGGGAGATCAAGTTTACTTATAACCCACCTATTCCATGAAGACCACTGTAGGAACCTGGCTGTCCTTGCTTATTTCCCATTGAAACATCTGCAACATATATGTTCTTGTTCTTTGGGCATTAATGCTGTGGTTTATGGTCATTTCCTTTTCTTTTCCTGTATAGCATATCAGCCCCTCCACACGAGGAGTCTATAGTCAATCCCCTGCTTGCATGTGTGTGCTCAGTTGTGTCCAACTCTTTGTGATCCCAGGGACTGTAGCTCACCCGACTCTTCTGTCCATGAGATCTTTCAGGCAAGAATACTGGAGTGGGTTGCCATTTCCTCCTCTGGGGGATCTTCCCAACCCAGGAATCTAACCCCAGGTTTTCGGCATCTCCTGTATTGCAGGAGGATTCTTTACCATGCCATCAAATCACTCTGATGTTCATAGCCTTAGTTGGTCCAAATAGCTTGGTGAGTTTGGGAATTTGTGTTGAAGGTTGAATGTTACAAATGAGGAGACACACTGTGCCTTCCTCTAAATTTTTCCCCATTGTTAACAGTTTAGTGCAAGTTTAGAATTAGTTTAGAAGATCACCTAGGATAGAAACAATGTGAAAGGGTATGGTTGTCACCTGAAGATGAAAAGTACAATGGTACAAAGGTTTCCTGCAAAAACAATGTATTGAATGAAGGTTTAATTGGGGTGTGTTGATTTAATTATCATGTAATTGCATTTCCAGTGTGTGATGAAAGTAGCCCATCATTCCTGATGCTTATCCAATTCTTGCTTTTTTTTTTTTTAAAGTTCTGCTTATAAAAGCAATGCCTATTTAGATAAAATTTGGAAAACACAGTAAAGTGTTAAAAATAATGAAAAAATTACCTTTTTCTTGCTACTCAAAACAACTTTGTATACCCAGCTCAATTGAGTTCAGTCACTCAGTTGTGTCCGACTCTTTGCGACCCCATGGAGTGCACCACGCCAAGCCTCCCTGTCCATTACCAACTCCTGGAGCTTACTCAAACTCATGTTCATTGAGTCAGTGATGCCATCCAACCATCTCATCCTCTGTCGTCCCCTTCTCCTCCTGCCTTCAATCTTTCCCAGTATCAGGGTCTTTTCAAATGAATCAGTTCTTTGCATGAGGCGGCCAAAGTATTAGAGTTTCAGCTTCAACATCACTCCTTCCAATGAATATTCAGGACTGATTTCCTCTAGGATGGACTGGTTGAATCTCTTTGCAGTCCAAGGGACTCTTAAGAGTCTTCTCCGACATCACAGTTCAAAAGCATCAATTCTTCAGCTCTCAGCTTTCTTTATAGTCCAACTCTCACATCCATACTTGACTACTGGAAAAACCATAGCTTTGACTAGGTGGAGCTTTGTTGGCAAAGTAATGTCTCTGCTTTTAAATATGCTGTCTAGGTTGGTCATAACTTTCCTTCCAAGGAGCAAGCGTCTTTTAATTTTATGGCTGCAGTCACCACCTGCAGTGGTTTTGGAGACCCAAAAAATAAGGTATGTCACTGTTTCCACTGTTTCCCCACCTATCTACCATGAAGTGATGGGACTAGATGCCATGATCTTAGTTTTCTGAATGCTGAGCTTTAAGCCAACTTTTTCACTTTCCTCTTTCACTTTCATCAGGAGGCTTTTTAGTTCCTCTTCACTTCCTGCCATAAGGGTGGTATCGTCTGCATATCTGAGATTATTGATATTTCTCCTGGCAATCTTGATTCCAGCTTCATCCAGCCCAGTGTTACTCATGATGTGCTCTGCATATAAATTAAACAAGCATGGTGACAATATACAACCTTGACATACTCCTTTTCCTATTTGGAACCAGTCTGTTGTTTCATGTCTAGTTCTAACTGTTGCTTCCTGACCTGCATACAGATTTCTCAAGAGGCAGGTCAGGTGGTCTGGTATCCCCATCTCTTTCAGAATTTTCCACAGTTTGTTGTGATCTACACAGTCAAAAGCTTTGGCATAGTCAATAAAGCAGAAATAGATATTTTTCTGGAACTCTTTTGCTTTTTCAATGACCCGGCGGATGTTGGCAATTTGATCTCTGGTTCCTCTGCCTTTTCTAAATCCAGCTTGAACATCTGGAAGTTCATGGTTCACGTACTATTTACAAAGTGCTGATCGTGTATATGTCACAGTCTTACTATAATTGTCTAAAGGAAGTTCTATCATCATATGCTTTATAGATAAGGAAACTGAGGCCCAGAAAGATTAAGTAACTCACCTAAGACAGTCTGCTTCTCTGGTGATTCAGTAGTAGAGAATCTTCCTGCGGGTTTGGAGACACTGGAGACTCTGGCTTGATCCCTGGGTTGGGAAGATCCCCTGAAGGAGGAAATGACAACTCACTCCATCATGCTTGCCTGGAAAATCCCAAGGATAGAGGAGCCTGGTGCACTACTGTTCATGGGGTTGCAAAGAGTCGGAGACAACTGAGCACGCACACACTAAGATAATCTAAGAAGCAGGTGAAGGGCTGGGAGTGAATCACAAGGATCCCTGTGTCTATTAAGCAGTCGTTTTCCATTCCCACCTGCTCTCCACCCCTGCGAATCACCCACCTGCTTTCTGTTTGTATGAATCCCTCTAATCTAGGGTTTCTTTTTTTTTAATAAATGGAATCATACACTATGAAGCCTTTTGCGTCTGGCTTCTTTCACTTAGTATAATGTTTTAAAGTTTCATTAATGATGTAGCATGGGTTAGTATTTCATTTCCATTTATGGTTGAAAAATATTCCATTGGATGTTGATATGTCACATTTTGTTATTATGTCACATTTAGTTGATACCTCAATTATATATCATATATCATACCGTAGTTTTTTCAAAATTCTTCTTGGCTATTTGAGGTTCCTTGCAATACATGTAAATCCCTTGTATTTAAATGTTCAGATCAGGTTTTCCAATGGTGCAAAAAGACTATTGGAATTCTCATAAGGATTGCACTGAATTTGTAGATAGCTTTAGGGAGTATTGACATATTAATGATATTAATCCTTCTAACCCATGTTCACAGGATGTCTTTCCATTTATTTATAACTTCTTTAGTTTCTTTCAGCAAAGTTTTATAGTTTTCAGTGTTTAAGTCTTTCACCTCCTTGGTTAAATTTATTCTTAAATATTTTATTCTTTTTGATGCTATTGTAAATGGAATTGTTTTGTTAATTTCCTTTTTGGATTGTTCATAGCTAGTGTCTGAAAATACTATTGATATTTTTGTTTTGATATTGCATCCTGCAACTGTTATGCCCAGATCCCAATCTCCACAAACCACCAGGAGGCCATTCACCGATGCAAGCGCAAGAGGTAGTTTATTGCAGACCCGGGTCTGGACCGCACACACACACACAGAGCAGCGGAGTGAGGGCAGCGGCCCCGAGTGGCATGGTACAAGGTTTTTAAAGGGAGAGGACAAAGGGCAGGATGGCGCGAATGGAGTAATGTGCCTCAGCGTCCTGCGACTGGCCAGGACAAGAGGGGAGGTCAGGGGCTTTTCGCGCTAGCCCCTGATAGGTATATTCATCTGCAAACAGCCCCCTGACTGGCGTATTTTGTGGCGCTTCCCCAACGCACGGGGATTGGTTGTGTCTAGGATGGTGCCAGGGGGTGAGGGCTGGACTACACTGCAGGTTTTTTTTTTTTTTTTCAGGAACCTAGGTGTTGCCCTTTGTTACAAGATGGTGGCTCCTTTTCTTAAGGTGGAGTCACTTAGACTCTACACAACCTTGCTGAATTAATTTATTAGCCCTAATAGTTTTTAAAAAGTTCTTTATGATTTCCATATGTCAACCACCTTGTCTACACATAGAGATGGTTTTACTTCTTCCTTTCTAATTTGAATGCCTTTTAGTTTTTACTTGCCTTATTGTTTTGGCTAGACTTCTCAGTATTTCACCGAATAGAAGTGGCAAAGTGGGCATCTTTGTCTTGTACCTGATCATAGCTGGAAAGCATTCAGTTTTTGACCATTGAGTGTTAGCTCTGTATTTAATAAACAACCTTTATCATATTGAATAAATTTCCTCTACTTCCAGTTTTCTGAGCATTTCATCATGAAAAGGTTGTTTGATTCTGTCTAAAGCTTATTCTGTATCAACTGAGGTGATTCTGTATCTTTTTTTTTTGTTTTATGTCTACATCCTTCGCCACTAGGTTCAATTACCCCTTTTCACATATGTTCATTCTTTCATTTTATAACCTGCATTTTGCAAGTACATCATGAACATCTTTTCTTCATTAAAAACCATTAAAATTATGATTTCCAGTGACTACATGTTATATTCTTGTGTGGATGTTCTATAATTTATTTAATACTTCAATGTTGTTTTAAAATTTTTAACATTTTTTTTTGTATCTCTATTTCTCTAGAATCAGAATCCCTAGAACTGGAATTATTGAGCCAAAGTTAAGGAACACTTAAAAATATATATATATATGTGTGTGTGTGTGTGTGTCTGTGTGTGTATCTGCAAGTTATTTTATAAGATCACTGTGAACCTCTGCCAGCTGATACCTGCCTAATCAAAGTAGTGGAGGTGCTCTGTGCTTGCTATTTCACAGCTCCAGGACTTCTCTGCTTTCTACTCACCTTCTGAAGTTCTTTCGTCTCTACTGGTAATAAGCAGATCACTCACTACCTTCCCTCCTCAATTTATGCACTTTCCATTCTTACGGTAATCTTGTTCTGTTCATTTCACTTACTGAATTTATGACTAAGAAAGTTGAGCCAGATGCAGGACATATGAAATCTTACCAGTAAAAATGTTAATAAAGTACAATTGTGCATTATTGCGAACTATATTTTATTTAGCTTGAGAATAAAAGGAATCTGCAAGCTGGTCAGTTTTGCTTCTCGGTTTTTCTGTTTTCTTTATCAATATCCATTTGTGTGTTACTCTTTGCATGTTTTTTAGAACTGTCCGGAAATAACAAAATAACTGAATTCACACATTAAACTAATGTATAAGCATTTAGTTTTAGATAATACTAAAGAACAGAATTTCTGTATCTATCCATTTTCGCACTTAATTGGATTTTTTAAAAAACTACTTGTGTTTAAAGTAAAAACTCTTGTCATACAGACATGAAGCACAGACCCTACTGAAATACACACCCTATGTACGCACTTGGGCATCGTCAGATAAATATGATTTAAAATCTAATAAAATTCTAAAAATAATAAAACTGGGGGGAAAATTAAAGATCAGGATAAATACAAATGAAGATACAAGATTTCACCAAATCGCATCTGGTTTAGTTTTCCTGCGCGCCCTGGAACCGCGGAAGGAAACTACAATTCCCAGAGTGCTTAGAGCGGCCGTGGGCCTGAAACTTACTTCCTAAGTCCCGCCCCCTTTCTTCAGCGATTGGGTTATCCAGTTCCGTGACTTTGGACTTCCTTCCTCCCATTGGTGCACTCTCCGGAGAGGTCAATTACAGAGTTTACACTTGGTTCCTGCCAGCCCACCCGCTCTCCCCCTTGCACCAAGATGGCGGCGGAAGGAGCTGGTGGGAAATACAGAAGCACTGTCAGCAAAAGCAAAGACCCCTCGGGGCTGCTCATCTCTGTGATCAGGTGAGGGAGGCAGGAGGCAGGGGCAGGGGACAGGGGCAGCGGCTCGATTTCCGCTTTGGAAGGGAGAAGGGTTAGCTGGGTTCCACCCTGCCGACCCCTCCCTTTCCTCCTTGCCTCCCCCCGGCCCCTCCCCAGGGCCCCCGCAGTTCTCACTTTTTCTCTGGGGTTGGGCCAGAGGGAGGAGCCTGGCCTCTCAGTGTTCTTCTAATTTACTGCCAGAGCTTTCCACTAGGGTCCCCGGGCCCTAAAAGCGCGCTATTTGGGGTTTGGTAGAGAAAGCCAGGTGTGTCCACTTATTCATACCTGTATTGATTGATTGTCTTCAGCATCGCTCACTGTGGAAGGCACCTTGTTCCCTGGACTTCTGGGTGTCAGGCCCTGACGTCCAGAGACCTCTGTCACGAATTGCAGATTTTGTTTTCACACGTTGAACACCTCCAACCACCTGTGAATGGCTCAGCCTCAAATACGATAGCCTGTCGTGAGCTGGTTAGAAGAGTTGTGGATTTGAAGGCTCACATCCGTGCTGATTTTTGTTCTGCCTTCGTCTCCCGATCTCGCCTTTAAAAAGCAAAACAAATTTCAAGTTATCCTCTATGCATATCATTTTTCCAGACTATATGGTGAGAGTAGGAGTGGCCGACCTTCTAGGGACCCCCTTTTCGTAAAGTAAATTATACTCAGAGTGGAGAATTCATTCAAATCCCGCTAAGGATGATTCAGGGAGTGGCTAAAAGCAAGCTGGAAAAAATGTATTATGACACGTTATGCTGTTAGTACGTGAATTTCAATCCATGTACTTTTCATAAAATGAAACATCTCCCTCCCCCTTCTCCCCACCCTATGCTAAACTTTTGGTTGAGTTTTGGAGGGCTTCTGATGACCTTTTAAAAACCCAGGCTCAATGGTATCTGGTAGTTAATAAGCACTTGAATGAGTGAACAGATCTAACTTTTAAAACAGCCCACCCCGCTCATGGACTGATAAAGACCCATCTCATGGGTATTTAGGCTTCTCTAAAAGTAAGATTGTGACATATGAAATCATTATTACTAAATTTTCTTTAGGATTAAGAGGATAATTCTTCTCTGTATGGAAATATGTAATATACTTGGTAGGTCATACAGAGGAAATGCAGTTTTCTTGTGGACCCAGTCTTGCCAAGACAAAACACAAGTAGTATAAATGTTTATCATGATACTAAAACTCCAAGTAGAATATTTTTAGTTTCCCAGCTTCATTCCTGTGGAACTATAATACATGAATTTATTTGGATTCCTTTTTGAACTTGTTTATTTATTTATTTTTGCTTTATAGTCAACATTCATTTAAACAGTACTAGTTTAGTGTCAGTGTGTTGTACAGAGCCTGGCACTTACTATGTAGTTAGTAAATATTTGTTGAATGAATGAGCGAAAGCCTCGAGTTTTGCAAAGATGAATCTGACATGATGGTACCCTTGAGAGTATAGACTACTTGAGGGATAAAATATGTGAGTAACAACGTGACATAAGACTAGAAGAGACAGATGAAATGTGCTGGAAACCTAGGAGAAGAAGCAGTTATTTTCAACAAAAGAGGAGTGGGGATTAGGGAAGATAGCAGTATATACAAATATACCTTCTCAGTTATGTATTTATGATTTTGTAGTCTTTGCTCATTTCTTGTATTTTGTATATCAGTTTTCTTAAAGGTCATTTAAGTTTACCCAAAATGTCCTATATTGGAAAAAAACCTTTATATCAAACTAAAGCTTTTTTTTTTAAAAACTGATACTGATCAGAAACATACGTTACCTTTGGTTGACTGTGCCTTTATGTTCTTCAAGGGGAATCTCCTGTTGGGTGTTATGGAATATGATTTAGTGGTTATCCATGTGTCTCTTATTTCTATCTGTGTTACCTTCACATTACCACCATGATTTGGACCTGGACATTTTTTCTCTGACTTCTGTTGTATATTGTTAACTCATTTTTCTTCCCTATTCTTGGCCACCTCAGACCACTTGAATAATATTTTTACTTTATTATAATCTTTTGCCAGCATGCTATATTGGAGCGTCCAGATCTAGCACCCTGGGCAAGTTTAGTAAGGATTGGGGTTCATGGTTACATAGGACCTTGTTTAAGACTGGATGTTATTGGTGTCAGAGTATTTCAACATTTCTCTGAGTCACAGCAAAATTTTGGTGTTGGAGTGAAAATCTGGGTGTTGCTAATTCCTTGTTTCCTCCCTGATGTGCTCTGAAACAGCCAGTGGTTTCCATTTCATAAATAATAGCAGCAGATGAGAGGAAAATGGTAGTTTTACTTTGGTATTTGGGATGGGGGAGTTTTGGGGGGGGTCCTTGAGGGAAGAATGCAAAGAGGAAAGTAGTTGCTGAGAGAGTAGCTCTTAAAAGTTCTCATTACAAGGAAAAAATTGTGGTGATGGATGCTAACTTATTGGGATAATCATTTTGCAATATACGTATATCTCAAATCATTATGTTGTGTACCTTAAGTAATTACAATGTTGTATGTCAAATATATCTCAATAAAATGGAAATAAAAAGAATGGAAGATTCATATTTCTTGTTAGTAGATTGTTCTGTAACTCTGAAGTTGCTGCTCTATCTGTTCAATTTGTATTCTTTCTGTTAGTCTTCTTGCAACATTGTATTCATGATTATACATTCCTCACATGAAACTTTGATTACCTCCTCTTATCCTTAACCTCTTTTCAAATTCTCTCTCAAAGACTGTAGCTTTCCTGGTTGCTTTGGCAACAAGCCTCAAAAAGGAAAACCATTTTAGACTCATGTTTATAAAATTTGAGCATCCCTGAAGATGTCTCTGGTAGGTGCCAGTTCTCTTCTAGACTTCCTTAGACCTGTCAGTTTGTCACAAAATAAATGACTTGTGAGTGATAGAGTCCATTGTCCTTTGAAGAGTTTGATTAGTTTAGCTTTATCTTTTTCTATCGATGAGCAGCTGTTTTCCTTTTTTGAATAGTGAATGTTAAAAATTCTCCTTGAGTTCTCCAGCTCGGATATGTAAGAAGTGTCATTTTTGTACTCCATTGTGTATTAATATTAGCATAGCACTTCATATTCTCATATTGTTCCTATTAGTTGGAACACCATTTATTGTTAGAAGCATCTTTTAACTGGAAAAAGACTACAGTAGGTGGATGAGGGTTTGACCTGAGGACAGTGTCAGAGTGAACATGGGGAATACCCAAGCCTCATCACTATTTGCAGCCATGGTACCAAGTAATTAAATGGTGATTATTTTGCTAGTGTGATAGTGCATCACTTTAAGACATTTAAAAGTCAAAATAATGTAAAAAAATATAATGTAATTGTAATGGAGGGGTTACATTTGGTAGATGGGTTATGCAAGTACTTTGAGACTCATAAGTGAAATTCTTAACCATTTACAAAATACTGAATAAAACCATTTCAGGATGGCCGGATGATTCAGAGGGTGGATTCTCGGGTTTAACAAAAGAGGTTGTTCTTTCGTAAGGCAGGGCTTTGATGAGGAGACATAGTGTTTAGGGTTGATTTTGGAAGCTGCTGTTAACCACAGCTTAACCACAGCTTTTGGTTTTAAGTCTTGCCCCTGACCCTTTAAAATGAAACTAATTGGGTGGACAGAGACCTGATTATCTGCTGATGTACAATTTGGATAGTTTTACGGACACATGCAGACACAGCATTTCCTACTTTTCTATTGATCTTTTTCCCCCTAACCTTTTGCTTGGTGTGAAGTTGGGGCAGGCAGCCTTTCTAAATGGGAAACAAGCAAGATGGCATTTTGGAGATGCTATTTTATTTTTGTGAGGTCTTGTCAGATTTTTAATTGGGAAATGTGTCTACCCCTTACTGTTAGGTGATTTACTTCCCAATTAAATGTTGATTCTCTTCTCTTTATAAGTTGGCCTTTAATAGCCATCTTAACTGGGAAGACAAACTTCAGCTGTGAATGGAGGCGACCTCCTTGAAACCTGGGAGCAGAGCTTTTGTGGACAGACACTGCTTACAGATGGCAAGGTCTGAAGGCAGTGAAAGGAGCACATTGTCATCAACTTTTATGTCTTCAGAGAAGTTGGAATTTCAGAAACTTAGAAAATCGTTTATTGTAGACACCTGTTAAAACCCCTTCCTCTTCAGAGTATTTTGGTCAACTCTGTATTCAAAGTGCAGTTTGTTGCAGGAGTCCACGTTTTGGTTAGAGCTTTGAACAAACAGCTTTGAGGTCCATGACACAAATTGTGGCGAGAAAGGTCATTGGAGCAGAGTTTTTCCTTGTGACTCAGCAGTAAATAATCCGCCTGCAGTGCGGGAGACATGGGTTCGATCCCTGGGTTGGGAAGATCCCCTGGAGGAGGGCATGGCAACCCACTCAGTATTCTTGCCTGGAGAATCCCGTGGACAGAGAAGCCTGGCGGGTCGCAGTCCATTTGGTCACAAAAGTCGGACATGACTGAGCAGCTAAACCACCACCACCACCCTTCTCCAATCTCCTCTCCCATCCAGGCTGTTTAATGTTGGATGATATGATCAGCAGAAGTTTTTCATCTTAGTAAAATCCAGCTGTCACTTGTTTCTTTCATGAATCATGTCTTTGATGTAGCTAAGAAGTCATTGCTGTACCCAAGGTCATCTCAGTTTTCTCCTTTGCTAACTCCTAGGTGTTTGATATTTAGAGCTCATATTCATTTTGAGTTAATTTTTTTGAAAGCCGTGAGATCTCTGTCTAGACTGATTTTTGTGGTGAATGTTCAGTTCTCACACCATTTGTTGAAAAGATTATCTTTTCTCCATTGTTGTGTTTATGTGAGGTCTTCACCAACATTCTGTGCTTTTTGTTCTCTTTATGCATACTTGTCATTGCAACTTTTCCCATTTTTTTTAATAGAAAGTGTATCACACAAACTTGTTAAAAAAAATAATCAGAGAGAAACATTGTCTAAAAATCCCGTTTTTCAAAATACTGTTTTTGTTTTTAAGGTTTTCATGTAGATCCTGTCCAGGTACATACAGAGGCTTAACAGTTGTAGTTATAACAAAGTTAACATATTTTTAGCATAACAAAATGATATAAATATTATATCTTTGTAATTGTATAAATATTTTTTAACTGGGGGAATTAAAAAATATAAAAAATCATAGAGAAATATAAATTACTCATATTCCCTTCACCTAGAATTAACCATTGTTAATAACTTTTCTTTAAGCTTTTAAAAATCATTGCATTATTATAAAAATGGTACATACTCATTGTAAAGTAATCAAACAATGGAAATGCAGAAAACTGCAGATGAAAGTAAAAAAAAAATTCTAAACTTTATTTTCCTTAAGTTACCATCACTAGTATTAGCTGAACCTAATTTCCGATCTCTCTGTCTCTCCCTTTCTCTTTGTGTCTATCTCTCTGTATGAAATGTTGGATGGTAGATAGAAAAATTAAAAACAAAACTGAATATGATGTCATACTTAATGTGTTAAACTTTTAACTTTACTGTTTTCGTTGTTAGGGTATATATACATATAGTAGAGTGCACACAGAATAAGTATATGACAATTTTTGCTTTTGTAACCACTACCCATGTCAAGATAGACACTTCTGGCATCCTTGTTAATTTTTTTCCAGTTCAGTTTTTTTTGTAAGGATATCCTGTTGTTTGAAACACCGTTTGTTTAAAAGACTATTCTTTTCCCCCTGAATTTCTTTTGTACCTTTATTGAAAATCAAGTGGCCAGTGTGGATCTATTTTTTGCCTCTCTAGTCTGTTTATCGTAATGACAGTGCCACAGTCTTGATTTCTGCCTTTATAAGTCTCAGAGACAGATAACATAAGCTTTCCAACTCTCTTCTACTTTCTCAGTTAATATTGGCTCTTTTAGGTCCTTTGCATTTCCATGTCCATTTTAGAATTAGCCAATCAATTTCTAAAATAAACCCACTGCGATTTTGGTTAGGATTGCACTGAATGTCCTGATTCATATTGGAGAATTGACATCTCAACAATGTGTCTTCTGATCCATAAACAGTATTATCCCTCTTCACTCAATTCCTCACAGTTTCTTTGTAGATTCCAAGTGTAAGTCCACGTGTTGTCTGTTAGATCTACCTCTAAGTAGTTTCAGACACTTCCTGTTGTCCCGCAGCTCCCTGAATAGGATGCTGTCTTTCTCTCTCTTCATTTTTTTGGTCTTTTTTTTTTTTTTCCTAGGTGGGTTTCTTTTTTTTAGATATGGTTTCTGTTGCTGTGTGTTAAACTTCATTAATCTTTTCTGCAATTCCCATTCTGCTGTTAATTCCATGTAATGTAATTTTTATTAGATTGTGGTTTTGCTCTTTCAGAGTTTTAATTTGGGTCTTTTAAAAAAATATTTTCAGTCTTTCCTGTAGCTTCTTGAACACATGGAATACAGGTAACTCTTTAAGTGTTCTTGTTTGCTAATTTTATCATGTCATCATTTTGGGGTTCGTTTCAGTTGATTAATCTCCCCTCCCCCCATATGCCTTGTACTTCTTGGATGCTAGACTTTGTGATTTTTACCTTGTTGTGTACTAATGTTGGATATCTTTGTTTTCCGATAAATATTCTTGAGCATTGTTTTCTGGGGTGTGGTTAACTTACTCAGAAACAGTGTAGCCCTTTGAGGCCCTGTTTTAAATTTTGCTAATTGGCTTTCCCTGTGGTTCAGCAGTAAAGAATCCGCCTGCATCGCAGGAGCCAGGGGTTCAGTCCCCGGGTCGGGAAGATCCCCTAGAGAAGGAAATGGCAGCCCACTCCAGTATTCTTGCCTGGGAAATCCCATGGACAGAGGAGCCTGGCGGACTCCAGTCCAAGGGGTTGCAAGAGTCAGATGCGACTTAGCGAGTAAACCACAATCAGGAGACAAGCAGCATTTAGTTTGGGGCAATTTTATCTCAGACTGTGGCAGAATCCTTGGTACTCCACCTAGTGCTCTGTGAGTGGTGAGAGTTTTCACTCTGCGTGTGATTTCAGATCATTGCTCTCAAGTGCTTTCAGGTGGTTCTAATTGTGGCCTTGAGTAGTTTTCTACCACACATGCTTGGGGGAAGACTCTAGGAAGCTTCTCCGCAGATCTCCAGGGTGCTCTGGGAAGCTCTCTCTTCTCCAGAACTCTGCTCAGCAAACTCCAGCGGCTTTCATGTTGAAGGTTTTGAAATCTTTTGTTTGTTGTTTCAGATGGGAGGGTAAATCCATTTCCTATGATTTCACCCAGTCCCCGGAGCAGAAGTCTATCAGTGCTTCATATTTAAAAAAGAAAAATCTCTAAAGGTTAAATTCCTGGGTCCAAATTTTGGGTTGCCTATGCTCAAAGAGGAAGCGTAAGATGCTCTAAAAAAAGTTGTAGCCTGAAAGTGAAGTAGGTACCTCAGCACTGATGGTCTTTCTGATTTTGCAGTATTTTGTGGAGTATTTAAAGTTAACTTCATGTAGTTCTTTTTCAGGAGCTTTTCCTTCAAAACTCTTAGAAATGCCTTGGAACTAGTTTGTATCTGTTTATATATTAATTTTTTAAAATATAGTTTTTTTATTTGATGCTTGAGATGGTATTGTTTGTTAACCTGAGGTCTAGTGTGGCTAGTAAATGTATTTTCTTTGGTCCGCATAGTACTTAGAATGTTTCTGTTGGCTGTTGTTTTTTTGTTTGCATTGGGGTGTTTCAGCTTGTGCTGGCATTTTTCAGTTTGCAGTAGTGAGCTCTGCTCCCTCTGGTCTTATACTCTGTTGCTCCTTACGTTTTTGTCAACGGCTTTCTAGCTATGGAATGAGTTATGACCTTCGTCTTTATGGTAGCCAGTCCTGTGTGTTTTTCACCTGGAAAAACCAGGGACCCCCCTATTTAACAGGAAGTTAGGGAAAATTGTGTATCATTTGACACAGTAAGAAACGTATTTCAAGTTCCTTAGGAGAACCTTTGAACCTTTAATGACTTTTACTTATTCTTTTAAAATTTTTTATAAAGCCCTTTCCAAAAGTACAGTGGCATGTAATTCAAGTGTTTTTCTATTGGAAACTTGCTGTCTTACTGTCATTGCATTGAATATTACGAGAGACATTGTTTTATGCTCAGAATATCACTTAAGAGCTTGTTAGAAATGCAGACTCTTCAGCGCCACCTGAACCATTTGACCCGAATCTGCTGTTTTACAGGAGTCTCAGGTGAGTCCAATACTCATCAAAGTTTTGAGTGGCCCTTAAGGATGTAAGTTGGGAAAGTAAGATACAAGAAACCAGGGAGTGTTGTTAACTTGTTTTTAGCTGAGATAATGGTATGGCTATCTTTTGAAAAGTACTATTCTTTAGAGATACTTACTGAAATAAACCAGTAAAATATCATGTCCAGGATTTGCTTTAAAATAATACAGAAGAAGGTTAGGATATAGACAAAACAAGATGGGAATGTGCTGCTGATTGTTGAAGCTGAGTTTGAAGATTTCCATAAAAATACACATGTATGTATATAATATATGTGCTGGGGAGAGGGAAGGTGGTGGGAATGACAAGGTTCTGTAGGTTAATAAATTGCAGAAATGCTCCAAAATATATTCATGTTCTGTTCACTCCGTCCCCACCCAAACACTCTCCCTCCCAGAGGCACCTTGAACATTAACATATTAAAGTTTCTTGAAAATGAATGTAGTTACAAAACCTTCAATTTGTGTAACCCAGAATTTCCAAACTAGCCTATCAGCATATAATATGTTAATATCTTATAAAACACTTTCTGAGGAACTCCCGAGAAACTCCTCATTAGGAAATAGCCTACACGTTTAAGATGGTCAAATGCTGTACTGTCTTGTAACAAAAGCATTCCACTGGAGGTGAAAAATGAGATGACTGAAGTTGATGCTTTAAGGATGTGATGCTTAAAATGGGAGTGGAAGAGAGGTGGCATTTGGTTCACTAAGGGTAGGGGAGACTTTAAGATGACTTCGTCAACCCTTGACTATTGTAGGCTTATTAAGAGCGATTCTGCCTAATTTTGGTAATGGCCTTCTCTGTTGGCCACAAGTTTACTGCTTTTGGTCCCCAGAAGTGTGGGTTATATAACTGAATTAATTGAAATACAGAAAAACTGCATGCATCGGGTGTGGTAATTGGCCTTAAGTGCTGTCTGAAGCAAGACGCCTGTGAATTTTCAATTGACTTTAAAGCAGAAATTGTTTACTGTCACTTGATATGAAGTGAGTTTCTTTGGAGTGAATTAAGGGATGATGTTATGCCTCAGAAAATTTTTTCAGAGGAACTTGTCATTGTGAATCTCCATCAGTCGGGGTGGGATTGTCTTGTATTTTGTGGGATCTAATAAAACGTAATTAAGTAGTTGCAGTGTCTAATTGAATATAATATCCGATTTAAAAGTGTTATATTTGGTTATGCTTAGAGTGATGATATCATGTCTTATGTGATTGTATGGTGATACACATCACATGTATTTAATGTGTGATTTTTTTTTTTTTTTCTGACCAAACGATGAGGGTCTCTTGTTTTCACAGTTCATTGGAAGCCTTGGTAGGCCTATTCATCTTATCAAATGACGCTGCTTCACATAACAGGCTTTGAAGACCAGTTTAAAACTTGTTTGGCTCAGGTTCATAGTCGTAGTAACCTCTCTTTCCACCATTTCAGTTTGTACTTAGTGTTACTCAGAACTGTGCGTAGTGCCCTTCCTGACATCGGTATATGTTACTATCATGTGTGTCTTAGGTTGGCTGTTATTAATGTTATTTTCGAGGAAAAGAAAATCTGATTCACACTTTGAAATAAGGGCTGTGGTGGTGGTGGTTTAGTCGCTAAGTCATGTACTCTTTGCAACCCCATGGACTGTAGCCTGCCAGGCTCCTCTGTCCATGGGATTTCTAAGGCAAGAATACTGGAGTGGGGTGCTATCTCCTTCTCCAGGGGATCTTCCCGACCCAGGGATCAAACTTATATCTCCTGTATTGCAAGCAGATTCTTCACTGCTGAGCCACTAGGGAAGCCCTTGAAATAAGGGCTAAGTGGATCTAATAATGTAGCTTAATATCTTCTAGTGAAAAGCATTTTTTTTTTACTTTATTGTGTTGGTTTTGCCATACAATGACATGAAACCGCCATGGGTTTACATATGCTCCCCTTCCAGAACCCCCCTCCCTCCTCCCTCCCAATTCCCTCCCCCTGGGAAATGTCGTGCACCAGCCCCAAGCATCAACAAGCATCAACCCTGGGCTGGCGATTGATTTCACATATGATAATTTACATGTTTCAATGCCATTCTCCCATATCATCCCACCCTTGCTCTATTCCACAGAGTCCACGAGTCTGTTCTATACATCTGCATTCCTTTTGCTGTCTCGCATGCAGGGTTCTTGCTGCCATCTTTCTAAATTCCATATATATGCGTTAGTATACTGTATTGTTGTTGTTCTTTCTGGCTTACTTCACTCTGGATAATAGGCTCCTGAAAAGCATTTTTAACTAGAAAAAAATAGAGTTCTCAATTTCAAGAATCATGTCAGCTCTAGACTTCCTTTTCTTACTTTGGGGCCAATAATAATAAAGAATATTATGTTCTAGAAAGATCAGTAAATTGTTTTCTTCCTGCTTGGAGTGAGGTTCAAAAATTAGTTCACCCTTGAATATCTGAGAATTTAACAATTCTCAGTTTGGGCCTTATAATATGTTAGAACGTTGTAAGAATGACTCCTTGTCTTCTCTCTCCATGATGTAATTTAAAGAATTCATAGGAATTGTCTTAATGAGAGAAGGCCGTACTGATGGAAGGATTCAGGTGCTTGATGAGTGGGGGGGGAATGCAGGGGTTCAGTGACATCTAGGTTGTCTATTGAGAGTCCTGTTGAGTACTTCCCAGAATGGGGATCACTGCAGAGGTTTGATTTTTACTGTGGATTTTTCTGTGTAGAGCTGTAGCATCCTGGTAAGTTATTTCTGGATATGTGGAACCTTACTTGTAATTAGTTTTTCTGAGTTGCTTGGAGGGATTTCCATTAATTGTTCTGTTAATCTTTATTATTCCTGGAGGAGAGGTCACTGGATGCTGACAAGGAATGCCCTTAGTAGACAATTAAGCGTATTAACTGTTTTCAGAAAGCCTGACTTAATGCTAATTATATCGCAGGTGTCACCAAAATTCAGGTGTATGATGTTAAATATTTCTTATAGCAGGTTAATTAATTCAGTTATCTGAGACTCTAATCAGGCAACTGACTCTTCTTGTGGAAGAACCTGTGTTGCTGTGGTTAAGTGGGGGGTAACTGATAACAGCTGCCTGAGATTTTACCCAAGCAGAATAACACTGCTTGGGTTTTATAGGGTGGTGTACTTGTCCGCTCAGGCAGCGTAACAAAGAACCACAGCCTGGGTGACGGGGAGACTGCTGGAAGTCCAAGATGACGGTACAGTCAGGGCTGGGGGACTCTGGAGGCCTCTTGGCTGGGAGGTGGCCACCTTCCCCTTGTGTCCTCAGATGGCCCTCTCTTCCTCTGTGGAGAGGGAGAGGGCGCTTTGGTGTCTCTTCCTCTCTCTATAAGGACGCCAGTTCCATCCCATTAAGACCCTGCACATATGATCTGCTGTAATCTTTGTGACCTGCCTTCCAGGCCCTGCCTCCAAATACAGTTATGTTAGGGCTTCAACATAATGAATTTGGTGGTGCTTGGTGGTATTTGTGTGTGTGTGTGTATGTGTCAGTGTTACAATTCAGTCCATAATATGTGGTACTCTGGGTACTCTTTATTTGTTAAAATATCCTAAATTGCTTTCAGAGTGATAGTCTGGCATTCTGGAGAAGCAGGCAAGAGCCCTGGTCAGGCTAATTTTTTACAATTGGTTGTCAACCTTACTACCTACTTTTCTGTCTTACAGTGTTTAATATCCTCTATTAGCCCTGTAATACCAAATACTTGTACTGTGGACTCTCTTCAGAGAATTACTGTCCGGGTAGCTTGAACTATCAAAAGGCTTGCAGAAAGGCAGAAGTTAATGAAACATGATTTGATCCACTTAGTCCTTTAAATTCCCTAAATTCTCTTCTTAGGTGGAAATTGCTGGAAAGCTTAATACTCTGGACTACATTCAGGGTCTTTGAAAATCTCTTAGGTCTGAGTTGTGCTTTAATGTTACGTTCTTGGAGAAACTTACAAGAAATGGCCATGTAAGATTTGTTACTGTTTTTAGAAGGTTGGTGAGGACATTGTTCATTATATTGTATAATGTCTTCTTGCTTTATTTTTTTTTTCTCCCTTTATTGTTTTTGTCATACAATGCCATGATATCACCATGGGTTTACATATGCTCCCCCTCCAGAAACCCCTCCCTCTCCCCTCCCTCCTCCCTCCCCCCGCCCCAGGAAATCTCGATGCACCAGCCCCGAGAATCAATCCTGGGCTGGCGATTGATTAGACATATGATAATTAACATGTTTCAATGCCATTCTCCCATATCATCCCACCCTTTCTCTCATTCACAGAGTCCGCGAGTCTATTCTATACATCTGCGTTCCTTTTGCTGTCTCACATGTTGGGTTCTCGTTACTGTCTTTCTAAATTCCATATATATGTGTTAATATACTGTATTGTTGTTTTTGCTTCTGGCTTACTTCACTCTGGATAATGGACTCCAGTTTCGTCTATCTGAGTAGAATTGATTCAAATGAATTTTTTTTTTAATGCTGAGTAATATTCCATTGTGTATATGTACCACAGCTTTCTTATCCATTCATCAGTTGATGGGCATCTAGGTTGCTTCCATGTCCTGGCTATTGTAAACAATGCAGCGATGAACATTGAAAGGTGGCTCTTTCAATTCTGGTTTCCTCGGTGTATATGCCCAGCAGTGGGATTGCTGGGTCATATGGCAGGACTATTTGCAGCTTTTTAAGGAACCTCCACACTGTTTTCCATAGTGGCTGTACTAGTTTACATTCCCACCAACAGTGTAGGAGAGTGCTTCCTTGGAAGAACTGGAATCTGGCTTTTTAAGAATGAGAATTGTATTACTGGCTAAGTTTCCCTTTTTGCATCAGCTACTAGGAACCTCAAAGTTGAATTGGGGGCTCATTTGATACACATTACATTTGTCCATATGACCTGCGTACCTGTTTTACATTTATATGGCATTGTTGTTCTACATCTCTTTAACTAGTTCCCCTTTCTCATTTCGATTGTCCAAATTATTGTACTAACCGTCTCAGATCTTTTTTGGAAAGAGGTGGAATAGAATAGAAATGAAACTTGAGAGTAATTATTGTTACTCATTATTCACCATTAACTGATGTTTGAAAGCTGTCATTCTTTGCCTTGGTGCTGACTCCCAAGTGACTTGAGAGAACACTTTGGAGTAAGAGCGGGAAAAGCTGTCCTGATCTGGCTCCCAGCCCCTTCCCTGACCTTGTCTCATATCACTTCCTCACTTCTCTGAAGCCACATTGACTTCTTGGCCCATCCTCTTTCCTTTTAACAGGCCAACCATGTCCTACCTCAGGACTTGTGCATCTACTATGATCTCTGGAATCAGTGTTCCCAGGTAATTAACTCCCCCAGTTTTCTAGAAAGCTCTGTTTAAATGCCATCTTTTTATTTTTTTGATTAAAATTTTTTAAAAAAATTATTTTTAATTGAAGGATAATTGTTTTACAATATTATGTTCATTTCTGCTATACATCAATATGAATCAGCCATAGGTATACATATGTCCCCTCCCTCTTGAACCTCCTTCTCACCCCCCATATAGGTTGTTATGGAGCACCCACTTTGGGTTCCCTGCATCATACAGCAAATTCCTGCTGGCTATCTATTTTATATGTGGTGATATATGTTTCCATGCTACTGTCAATTTGTCCCACCCTCTCCTTCCTGCACTGTCAAGTCTTATTTTTATTTATTTTTTTAATTAAAATTTTTTTTGTCTTCTTCCGGGTCTTCATTGCTGGGTGGGCTTTCCTCTAGTTGTGAAGCTGGGACTACTCTCTAGTTCAGGCTAGGGAGTGCGGGCTTCTCATTGTGGGGGCTTCTCTTGTTGCTGAATATGGACTCTGTGGTTCCAGGGCTTCGGTAGTTGGGGCTACTGGGCTCTGGAGCACAGGCTCAGTAGTTGTGGTGCACAGGCTTAGCTGCTCCATGGCATGTGGGATCTTCCCGGACCAGGGATCGAACCTGCGTCTTCTGCATTAGCAGGCGGATTCTTCATCACTGAGCTAGCAGGGAAACCCCTCAAACGCCCCCTTGATCTGAGAGCCCATTCCTGGCCTCCTTGTGTCAGAGTCTCCTCTATACCCTGCCTTCACTTTTCCGTAGCTGCTCTCTTGCTCTCCTGGCCTCCGTGGGTTGTATGTATGCCTGCTTTCCCCCACTAGTCCAGACTGCGCTTCATGAGGGAGGGACTGGTTTGATTCACAGCTCTATCTCTAGCCACTTAACAGCCATGCCTGCCAAGTTGTAGGTGTGTCAGAGCTGTTGTTCAGTGACTAAATGGACTAAACAGGGTCAAGGTAACTCTTGTTGGCCCTTTCCTCAAGATTTCTGAACAGGTATTTCTTTGTGTGAGATAATCTAGTTGCAGTTGTTTCTTAAGGCAGGAAACGACCCTCCATGACCTCTTCAGATCCTGCATTTTGCTACTAATTATTTAGCTTTGTCCAAGCACTTAATGTGCCAGGCACTGTAAGAATACAGAGAAAAGGTCTGATCTCAGTTCATAAATATCCTCAGGCATTTTCCAGCGGGGGAAACTTTAGGGGGTTTGGGCTAACAGTGTTGTGATTCACAAATGATTTATTTCATTGCTAATAATGTTTTCACCCACGCATTGAGGGCACTTTATATTTTACAAAGTGCATTCACACGCTTCTCCAGTCCTCGTGATATTGTGGTGGGGCAGGTTCTCTTATGATCCTGTCTGTTTAAGAAGGAAAGAAACAGGCCCAGACATGTTAAGTGACTTGCCCAAGGTCAAAGAGCTTGAAAGTTTCACAAGATGCCTCATGTTTGACATTTGGTCAGTGTAGTAAGACACTTCTGCTGTATTCCTGATGGTAGAATTCTAGATTTTTTTCTGCACCCTCTTATTCTTTGACAGGAAGTTATTGTTTCTCTTGAGTGATGGGTTACCTTTGGGTGACTAGCCCTATTTTCATAGATAGGCTTTTTCTTTTACTTGATGTTTCCTTTGTCTTTTCTAAGAGTAATATCGATTTTTGTGTACTTCCTCTTGTCTGGACACCATTACTCTATTAAGTTCAAAGTGAAAGCAAAATTGCTCCATAGAAGGAGCCAGTTATGGTGACTAGTTATTTTCCTTTCAAAACACTTGACTGGCTACCCTGAAATACAGAAGCTGGTATCAAAAAGGAAGCTGGTAAACTTGGTTTTAGATCTGCAGTTATTTACCCTGGGCTTTTATGCTTGTTTATAGGGCTTGCTTGGAGCCGATGGCTGTGAATTCACTAGAATTATTTAATGTACATGTTCCTTGTAGCTTAGTGTAGGTACCATGGTCCTTGAGATCCACTGGGGAAATAAATTCCTTCTTGGGATTAATTAATAAATTTCTTCCTGGGATTAATTAGTCACGGCCAGTGATATAATTCATCATGCAAATGCCAGAGCTGTCTTAGTGAAAACTTCTTAGTGATCCAGAAATGTGTGTCCAACTTAACTGAAATCTCTGTTTTTATGCTCCTGCATGGACTGGATAGCTCATGGGGTCACAAAGAGTTGGACATGACTGAGCAACTTTCGTGAGCCTAGCAATAGTTTGTAAAGCATAATGACTTTGAGAGAGGAATGGAAAAAGTTCTGAAGAATGATTCAGCATCTTGAAAGCATCTTGTGATGGCATCTTCAAGTACTTGCTCCTCTGTTCCATGTCTTCTTTTAGGTCATGCTTTTTAAACCTTCTGTCCAGATTCAAGACTGTTACTATTAATACTAAAAAAGCTGCTGGGTGCTCTCCTGACATCTCTTGGCTGTCCACTTCTCTCTTTGCATGTGGACTGTAGCTTGATTAGAGTCCTGCAGCCCAGTAGCTGAAGCCAGGAAAAGTAGGTTTCATAACATGTATAGTGGGAAGGGCATGGATTTTGACAGTATACTTTGCTTTAGTTTTGTTTCTGATGTTAGCTGTGTACATTTGTGCAAGTTACTTTACCTCTCTGTTCCTTTGATTCCTGATCTGTAAAAAGGCGGGGATACTGTCTCGCAGGACCATTTTAAGTGTTACCTTAAACTGTGTGTACAAAATAACTACTTCATTGTTTGTATAATCGATAATCAGTAATTTATATTCTGTGCCTCACTTTGATCTTCTTTACCCAAAATGGTGGGACCCAGGAAGTCATGTCAATTTGTGCATTTAGGTTTCACATCTCCCAAGTAGAGGAAGAATGAAAGCTAGATTGTCAGCAGTTACTGTCAAAGGGATCGTGGATCATTTTTGGACTCAGTATTTACAAAAATGCTGTGTAGTTTTAGGTTACATTATTAGAAATAGAAATTTATGGGTTATAAAACCCCTTGCCATTTGGATGACCGCATTATACTAGGAGTGTGTTGTGTCGGTTGTGAGGACCACATCTTGAGAGGCAGGGTAGGGAACCTTCTAAGGACCAGACTATCCAGGTTTGAGGCCTGGCTCTGCGACTTAAAAGTTCTGTGCCTCAAATGCACAACTCTGACTTCATATGTAAAAAGAGAACACTGACACCCACTTCACAGGTTGTTGTCTGGAATAAATTAGTATATATTTATACTAAAATAAATTAGTATATATTTATACTAATATAAATCACAGAGTGATGCAGTAAGTCCTACGTGTGAGTGTCACTCGTTTTCAAGGGGACTTCAGAAGAAATTAACAAGGCTGGTGGGCTTCCATGTTGTGGAAGAAATGGATGAAGAAAATGGAGCTGTTGAACGTGAGAAAGTATTGAAGAGTCCTTTACTATTTAAAGAGAAAGGAGGGAATAGAGGGAAAGAGGGAATAGACTTTGTTACTGAAAAAGGCAGAATTAGGGTCAGTGGGTAAAGAATCTGTCTGCAATGCAGGAAACCTGGGGTCTGTCTCTAAGTTGGTCCCCTGAAGAAGGAAATGGCAACCCATTACAGTATTTTTTCCTGGAGAATCCATGGACAGAGGAGCCTGGCGGGCTACAGTCCATGGGGTCGCAGAGTCCAACGCGACTGAGCGAATAACACTTTCACCCCCCTGCAGCATCAGTGGGCAGAAATTACAAAGAGGAGGATTTTATTTTAATGAAAGACCTTGTAACAAGTAGAGCAGTTCAGAATTGTGGGGAGTGGCTCTGTGAGCGAGTGATCTTTTCTTTACCCAGAGGCTTCGCAGGCTGAGGAGAGGTTCCTGATCTGGCTGGCAGGGTGACCTCAATCACAAGCCTTCTCTTCCATTCTGCTCTCAGTTCAGGTCAAGTGACCCACTTAAAGTAGGATAATCCCACACTGAAATTCGCTGGGTTTCAGGAGCATGTGTGAGGACACTCTCCCTAGAATTAGTCTGCTCTTATGGTCTGTCATTCATTCATTTTGCAGATATTTAATGGGTGAGGCATTGTATTTCTGCCGTCATTTTGTTGAAAACAGGTGAATGAATCTTTGTTGATGGCCGACTACTGCTCGACACCATGCAGTTCCTGGAGGAACTCAGTCAGTTCGGTTTCATTTTGGTTGGGGGCAGTCCTCTTTGGGAAGGTTGTGTTTCTGAGGTTCTTGTGAGCAAAGTATGGGTGCCCTTTGTTTTAGACTCTCAAGGATGTTTGTTTGACCTGTTTAGAAGGTAGAGATAATCTTTTCCTCCAGAGCAAATGGCAGGCATGTTTACTGTCTAGTGTAAAAAATTCAGTTTTCAGAGCTCAGAGTCCTCTTCAGCAACCCAGCAGGCCTCCGTTTAGGCCCATCGTCCCACTGTCCATGGGACCCTGGGGCAAGGGATCTGCTATAAACATTCTGATGCTCTTTGCTGCTTGGTGTGCTATGACTCATGAAGTCCTTAGCTTCTGAACCACCCAGGAGTTTTGTGATTTCTCCTAGCATCCATGAAACTGTGGCGGGCTAACTTGTTAGCTTCTAAGTAGAATAAATTCTCAGACTCTTCACAGTTCTTGACATTAAGGAGGAGTAAAGTGAAAGGGAGGTCAGACCTCATTCCCAGAGCCTAAAGATCCAGTATTTGGGGGTGAGGAAATTTGAACCTTTGTCTCTAAAGGCTGCCCTTTCTATGACATTGTGGAAAACTGCTGCCGCCTTTACTGCGGTTCCTACTATCACTACCACAATGATAGCCACCAGCCTTTTTTATGGGGTGCTAGTGATATGCCAGGCCTTTTTAAATTTCATCCAATTCTCACCTGCAACCCTATAAGGAAGGTATACTTACTATCTCCATTTTATAGATGGGCAAAAGGAGATACTGTGACCGAGGTCACGTGGGCAGCAGCGGTGGAGCCTGGGTTCCAACCCAAGCAGTTTGATTCCAGAGTAGCCCACAAATCTGTAGGAGATAGGAGCGTAATCTGGAAACAGACTGATGTGGGTTTTGAATTCCTGTGCTATCCCTTAGGCTTCCCAGGTGGCACAGTGGTGAAGAATCCACTTGCCATTGGAGGAGAGACAAGAGGCTCAGGTGTGATCCCTGGGTCGGGAAGATCTGCTGGAGTAGAAAATGCAACCCACTCCAGTATTCCTACCTGGGAATTCCATGGACAGTGGAGTCTGGTGGGCTACAGTCTATGGATTGCAAAGAGTCGGACACGAGTGAGCCAGTGAGCATACACGCACACACTAGCCCTTACCCTCATTGTGTAAGATGGGGCAAATTTACTGTCTTAAATCTCAGCTGTAGTATCTGTGAAAAGGGAGAGGAAGTATGTTAACAGGACCCAGTCCAGTGGGTTGTTCTGTGGACTGAACATACTTCTATAAAATGTGCAGCCTTCTTAGATATTAGTGGCTATTATTATTGCTGCTTTCCTTTTCTCTGATTAAAAAAACACTGTTTAAGGACTTCTGTGGCAGTCCAGTGGTTAAGACTCTGCACTTCCAGTTCAGGCGGTGCAGGTTCAATGCCTGGTTGGGGAAGTAAGATTCCACATGCTTCAAGGTCATAAAACAGAAGCAGTATTGTAACATTCAATAAAAACTTTAAAAATGGTCCACATAAACAAACTCCAAAGCACAAACAAAACTTGAATGGTTTTGTCCTCTCAGAGTGCTCTTATGCAAGAAATTTTTGACTAGAGGCAAATGTCATTCAGCCCAGTTTACATCTCGAGGATGAATTTCGGATGTGGGGGCAAAACATGGCACAGGCTATTTCCTTAATCAGATATTTTCTCTGAAAATGAACACAGGAACTAAAACCCGCTCAGAGACCCAGTTTACTCTCCTCTTCATTTCAGTAACCCTTTCGGTTTTCCGAATCATTCCTAGTGTGTGGTGATGTGTTACAGTGACAGCTGATGCCCAAGAAGATGGTCTCTCAGCCTGACAGTTTCCTTGGTGGTAGTTGTCCTAGTAAATGTGAACGATGTCAGATGTTTGGCGTGTTTCCTTCTGCAGATGGTGGGGAGGAAATCCTGCAAAGCCTCGTAAAGATGGCAAACTGACTGAGTGTGGCTTTGAGATAAGTCTGTGGCCGTTTGCTGCGAAAAGGGGGAACTAATAGTTAAATATCTAGGAACTCTTCCCTTTGGGACAGTTGATAAATTGAAGGCATTTTCTGATTGTGCTTTACTCTAGATTAACAGCCTGGAAGGTTTCTGATTTAAAGAGCAAAGTTATGTATCATAGAAACAACATGATGACACGCTCAGCCACCCTGTACCCACATATTGCAAGTAGTATTGGTCGCTCTATCTTTCAAACCAAAACTCCCCCCCACCCCAAGGTCTCTACTCTGATTTACTTAATTAGCTAAATGCTTGTGTGTTATTTTCTCCCTGGAAGTAAGCTTTGAGGTAGTCTGGTGTAGGCTTACCAGTTGACAGGGGAGGACACAGGATCTGGCATGGTGAAGTCCTTCAAGTCTTGGGGTTCCCAGTATGTTGCCTTAGGTGTATCCTGTACCTGTGCCCCCAAGCTTCGCCTTTTCCTTCATTCCATTTCTGACCCTCCTGTCCCCCATTTTATGCTGGACGTCATCTATTGACATCCCTTAACACATTTACAAAATTCTTTTTAGAGGTTAGATTAGTATCAGACTGGCCTGCTGAATCTCCCTCTAAGTTGAAAGATAACATTTTATATCTTGTGTGACTCATGAATTAAGATCTTTTACTCTAAATGACAGTTTGGAAAAGACTGTTTTACAGTAGTTTGCTTACAAGAATCTGGAAGGGAATATGTGATTGATTTGCTGACAGACCATCTCCGAAAGCAGTTCTAATGATGGACTTTATAATTGATTGCATCCATCACAGAGAGCCTAAACTACCCCCTCCCTAAATTAAAAAAGATAAATGAAATAAAGTATGCTGAATGTATAAGCTGACAAATCTGAGGGAATTTAATGGAGTGAAATTATGGCAGCCAACAGATAAGGGAAAAAGGTTTCTTTGTTACTGATTATAACACTAAATTAAAAAAAATTACTCAAGAAGGATAATGGAGGAAACAAAGCTCTGTGGCCCATGTATCAAACTAAGTTATTGAAAGATTTTTAATAAGTGTATCTATCTCATTCACTGCTTATTGTTGATTCATATCAATCTTGTTAGTGCTGTTGGAAGAATAGTAAATGCAGGGTCTGTCTGGTAGTATAGCTGATATTATTGCTGTTGTAATGGATTTTTAGAATTACCATGACCTTATTTCTGGGTCGCTAGGGGGTCTGTACCAAATTCAGGTCATTTGAATGAACTGTTTGGAAGGCAGTTCCTCAGTGTAGAAGCAGTTTTATAGTAAGCATGCTTTTGGCTCTGTTATAAAAGACCAAGTGAAAGTGACATCAACAATGGATATTTATTATCTCCCCTTACAAGGAGTCCTGGGGTAAGGCTGCTGTGGGTTGGCCGCTTTAGTGGCCCAATGATGTGATGGCAGTAGCTTGGCATTTCTCTTGGCTTTTCCTTCCAGGATTATCACATGGCTAATGTATGATTATCTGAGCTTTGTATAACAATACCCAGGGTTGGGAAGAGAAACTTGCTTCCTGTTAATCTTCTTGGAAGGACACTACTCTTAGAAGTCCTTAGGTCTCATTGGTCAGACTTGTCACTGATAAGGGACATGCATGTCCTAGGATTCATTCAAAAAATCGAGCTGTGGCCAGGCTCTTGTTACAGAGTTCATGCCGCCTGTTTCCTGATCATGCCAAGGGGAAAAGTGAAGGGAAAGATTCCTTATCTAGAAAACATATAAATCCACTTACTAGGCTACTGGAATTTACCGAGCAAATGTTTCATATTTTCCCTTAGTAACTTGTTTCATTTCCTGGGTGCATGTGCCCTCACTGACTTAACTCTACTTGTTTCTACTTTCAGCTTTTAAGTTTGACTCAGGCTGATTCTGTCTTAAACAGGACCCTGTCAACCAGTGATGATGTTGAGGACAGAGAAAATGAGAAGGGGCGTCTTGAAGAAGCCTATGAGAAGTGTGACCGTGACCTGGATGAACTCATTGTACAGCACTATACAGAACTGACGACGGCCATCCGCACATACCAGAGCATCACAGAGCGCATCACCAACTCCCGAAACAAAATAAAGCAGGTAAGGCTCCATCCCTCTGATAGCCGGTGACCATTGCATCTTCCCCTGGTCCAGGTGTTGTAACTGGGGGAGGGCCCCTGGTGTTGGTAATGGCCTTAATGAGTGATTCAGGTTTCTTTTAGCCCAGGATCAGAGGGCAGCTGGCCTTGCTCCTTTTCTCCCCTAAGTCTGACCCTTGGCTTCTCTGGCACGATTTTTGAGGAAGCCTGAAAGGGGCGCTGTTCTAAGACATTAGGGGCTTTTACTGTTAGAGGCTCCTGTTTTAATGTATCAGATGTAGTCACACATTGTGTGTATTGCTGTAGCAGTCGAAAATTTAAAAAAAATTTGGTTTGAGTATGTCGCCCCATTTGAAGTCGGTTGTGATTTTCTCTGCAGTCATTGTACCTTGTTGGTAGTTTTTGAGAAAATCTAACTCACAAATTATTTAAATACATAATGAAGTATTTATGAATACTGAAGTTCTTGAATATTCTTCAGTAGGGACAAGCATGTATTTTCATTTTGTAATTGTCTTCCATAGTTTGGAGCTGTTTTTCTTTCACTTTTTCTTTCACTTCTCTCCTCCTCTCCTTCCTTCGTCCTTCTTCCTTTCTCCATCCTTCCCTACCCCCCCCCCCCCCCCCCCCTCCCTTCTTCTGTGATTGGTCTTTGAAAAACCTTTGGTTCCCAGGTATCACATCTTTACTTTCTAAAGTGGGTTCATTAAGAGTATTTTTATATTTGGCTAAAGGGTGACTTGATCAAATGAAGGCTATATACTGTCACATCGTAGTTACGTGGTTCTTGGCTATGTATTTCGAGGGTCACTTCTTTAATACCTTGTATGACAGCTCTCTGATAAATAACAATTGCTACTACTTACTGAGCACTCCTTCGCCCTGCAGAATTATGTCTGTTCCTCAGTCCTCAAATTTAGAGTCTGAACTCTGGTCTCTTTGCTCTGAGGTCCTTGATCCTGGTTTTCAGACATCTTTTAAGCAGTACCCTTCCCCGCTTCCCCCCCCCCCAATTCTTTGTAAATGAGATTTTGCAGAATCTCAGCATCCCAGGCGCCTTTTGTTTGGTTTTGGGGTGAGAGATGCAGAGCCTGATGCTGGGTCCCATCCTTAGCACTCGGCTGCCGACTCCCAAGCACCTCTGTGGCCAGAGGACTGCATGAACTGTGTGAGGATTAGCACTGCCCTTTGCTATTTTATTGGTTCGAGAGTTCTCTGGATGTACCTGCCCAGGATGGCTGTGCTTCTGGTCTTCTCACATGTTTTCTTTCCTGCCTTCTAGGCCTCACATTATGATGTGTAAGCAGGTACTGGAATGATTCTTCTCAGAATGCTGTTATATATGAGTTTCAGCCTTGAGTCCAGTTCCACAATCAGTAGGCTTTTAACCTTTTTTGAAGCAGTATGCTGACCTCTCTACATTTTAAAATTAACTGGGCATTTTCAAAAGGAATACTGTAATTCTTAGCCTTGACAAGTGGCGAGTTCATCCCATGGATTTATCTGTGCAGCTAGGTAAAGCTATAGATCAGTTGCCCTAGATTTAAAGCGAACTGTAGTCCATTTTGACCCAGTATACTGAGCTCAAGAGGGGTCAGAAAGTGAATGCATAGAGCTGCTGACCTGCTGGCTTTGCCTCTGGTAATCACAGTAAGGGTGAAGGACCTCTTGTATTTGTGTTTTGCGATTAGTCTGCTTGACTGGAGGGACTTTGTCCTGATCACCAGTGAGGCACTGCATTGGTTTCTGCCTTGACTTCTATCGCTCTGAGTTGATAGCATCTCTCCAAACAAAGAGTGTTTGCTGATACTGAGAAGGAGCTCAGTTTGATGATTTCACACTTGTTTTAGTATCCACAGTCTTTTTTACCATCGTCATGTTTAAGTAGGCCGGAGTTTAGAGCAAAAGGAAACAACAAAAAATTTTGTGTTTGTTGTATTAGATAGTTGTCAAGTAAATGTCACATAACTCTGTGTTATGAATTAGCTTCAGTGTGGGGAAGAGAAAGAAAGGACTAAAATTCTTTATTCAAGAAAGCCCTTAATGATACATGGTAAAAGAAAAATTTGGGGGGAAAATGAAAGGGAATTTGTTTTCATTGTATAGTTGGACAGTTTTGTACTGTGAAAGTCCATTCCTTATCACCAAGGAAACACTGATGTTTGCTCATTAATCTTTGCCTATCAGTTTTGGATTTTATTTGCACTTTACATTATGTACAAAATAAAGGTATGTATATTTCTAAAGTAGAAATGGGGATGATTCAATTCTCATTGAATTATATTATTTCAGAGCCAAGCAACATGTTGAGAATGTGCGAATATGAGTTGAAATTTTCTTTCTGTTCTCTGCCAAAAGAATGGGATGAAGATTCACTTAGTAAATATTTGTTGAGTGCCAGCTATGTGCTGGTGGTGTTTTAGATACTGAAATCTGTTTTAGATTTCCATGCAATGGACAATATCAATCCCTGTACAATCATGGACCTTACATGCTAGTGGGAAGACGCAGGAAAACAGATGCTATTTAGCATCATTGATTTAGTCTCTGTATATTATCTGTTCTGTGCTGAGCATTGCTCTGGGTCCTGGGATATAGAAGTGAGTAAAACAGACAAAAATTCCTGTCCTTGTGGAGTTTACCTTCTAGTCAAGGAAGGCAGGCTATAAATGAGTAAGTAAGAGGGTATAGCAGATGGTAAAGAAGTGCTGTGCTTAAAATGGAAATGAATAGGGCATGGCTCTTTTAAATAGAATGGTCAGCGAGGTCTACACTGAGGTCATATTCAAGCCAGCACTGGAGGAAGGTGAGGAAGAGCCCAGAAAAGGATCACCAGGATGAGGGATAGTAGGTGCAGAGAGATCCTGAAACAAGAACGTGATTGAAATTTGGGGGAGCAGCAAGATTGGAGCTGGAGCACAGCGGAAAGAAGAGGGGAGAGTGGGAGGGAGAGGAGAGAGCTGGAGGTTGGGGTGTCTCCGAGTGGGTCAGGTCATGTGAGGTCTTGATCATTGTAAAGATTTGCATATGAACTCTTGAGTGTGATGGGAAATCATTGTAAGGTTTTGAGCACAAGAATGGCGAGCTGTGGCTAACATTTGAAAAGGGCCACTCTAGCTGCTCTGAGAATAGATTTTACTGGGGGCCAGGGAAGACGAAGATGTCCAGATTCATGCTTTGTCACCTTTTAAAGCTTGAGAACATGGAACTGTTGACACTGTTTACATAGAATTGTTTACAACTTGGTATTTCATGTATGGATATGTGTTGGTAGAATCTCTGTCCTTGAGGATATATGAGTTGACAGATGGATTTGATTCTTCCCAGATGCCCCAAACTTCTTTACATCAGTCAAGTCCATTTGGAGCTTGTTTGAGGATTGAATGTGTAAATGAAATGCCATGTATGATCGATCAGATCAATTATGTGGATAAGTAAAATAGTCGGGCTACTTCTTACCATGAATATATTATTATTGAGTACAAATGAGATGCTACTACGTAAGAAAGCTTCAGAATCTATAGGATCTAGCAGTGTCTCTTATAATGACTGTTGTAGCAACACCAGAATAGATGAATATGAATGGATATGAGTTGGGGACGTGGGCTGTGTGGTAGTGATTGTTGGTAGTAGTTGAATTTGAGTGTTTCTCCCATCCTGTACTAAGTAGATGAGAAGACACCAGATTTCTTTAAAGATGCTAAGTGTTCATCTAATGCTTATGGAACCAGGTAGGCTGAAGCTGGGAAAGATTTGAAGGCGGGAGGAGAAGGGGACAACAGAGGATGATATGGCATCACCGACTCAGTGGACCATGAGTTTGAGTAAACTCTAGGAGTTGGTGATGGACAGGGAGGCCTGGCGTGCTGCAGTCTATGGGGTCACAAAGAATCAGACATGACTGAGCCACTGAACTGACTGAGGCTGAAGGGAAAACACAGAAAATCGCCTCTGTTGTGATGTGTGCACAGACTCTTCCCCAGTTTTGGCTATTCTGTTGGTGCTGGATCAAGCTATTAAACCATTTTTCTTGGCTGTAATTGGAAATAACCATATGTGAATATTAAAGTTGTTAGGGCTTAATCACTGAGCAATGTAGCATTCACTATTTAACACTTAAATAAAATAATTTTGTTACTTTTTATATGAAAGTATACATTGAAAAGTGGAATTAGAGTGAAGAATAACCTTAATTAATATAAAAAAGAAAGTCACAGGAGAATAAGATGATTTTGGTAGGAAGTTACTTTAAGAAAACCCTAGCTGCTTGTATGAGAACGGGAGAAAAATCTAGAAATGGACATGGTACATTGTGGGCAAGAATGAGGTAGCATCATTGAAAATCTAGGCAGTAGTCTGGGTCATGAATGTGGTCACAGGAACCACAAGGGAACCTTTCCATTAAGTTTAACTGTATGTCTGTTTGTGTTCTGTACCCAGACTCAGCAACTCAGAAGGATAGTGTTGCCTTTAGAAAGGGTTGAGTGGAGCCTCTCAGAACTTAAGGCCTTAAATTGGAAGCTGAAAAACTAAGGGGCAAAAAGCATGGAAAGTAAGTTTGAGTGTAATTTAAAAAAGATCTTTAGTTCCAAAGGGCTTTTAAAGCAGAGCAGTAAGGAGTGTTTCTGAAGCTCATTCTTTTGAGATACTGTCTATAAGACTGTGGAAAAAGTCGGTGGACACAAGTAAGGAGGATTCCCATAAAAATGCTTGTATATAGGTTTGTTTTTACTACAAAAAAGAGAAAATATGATATGTTTAGAAATAAAAATAGTGTTGATTGCTAGATTTTCATTTACCATCCCTTGTTTCTAGGGAATTTTGCAGGGTTTTTCTGGTCTACACTATCAGTGAGGTGCTTGCACATTTGGACTTTGTTACAGATAATGCAATGTGTACACTCAAAGGCCTTCCCCTCGCCTTATCTTATACTTAATCCAAGTTCAATGCTTTTCTGGTTTTAAGACTTTAAAGTTAAGGCCCCCCCCCAACCTCCCCCGTGCCTCGTCTATCATCCATCAGCATCCTCCTTTATCAGATGCTCCCACCGCGTTGTTCAGAGGCCCAGTTTGTTTCCTCCTCTCTTGATCTTTCCCAAGGCAGGGCTGCTAAAATCTTGATGTGTGTGTGTGTGTGTGTGTGTGTGTGTGTGTGTTTTTTTTCCTGCTTTCTGTATCTCACATGTCTATTCATAGTAACCTGTTGGGTCCTGTGTTCTTTATTTTCTCTTTTTTCTAATAGTCTCTAATTAAAGTGACTTAGTTCTTACCATTTATTGAAACTGAAATTCCTGCTATTTCTGAAGAGATGATTTGGAGCAACTATAAACTTACTAAAATTCTAAGGAAGCAGAGGAAACTTGTGTTTGAGGAAGGGTTTCTTTCCTTGGGTTCTGATGTCACAATTTCAGAAGCTTGACTCTTCATGGACTTATATAAGGAAACAGAGTAACAGAATTTTTGAATCTTGGCTATCTTGATAAATCAGAATGGAATTAAAATGCTGTCACCACATTTCTAAAAGAACAGGCATTTGAGAAATAGAGGTTTAGCTAGAGTATGGTATCTTTCTTACATTTAAAAGGTGCTGTTACTCACTAATGGGTATAGCCCTGTTTCTCCCGTCCCTGTTTGAAAAATTTTATCTGTTGGGCTAGAGTTTACCTACAATAAAGTGCATTATTTTTAGAGTACAGTTCAATGAGGTTTGGCAAATGTATATATCCTTGAATGTGTTTCTATTGCCTCAGAGAGTTCTCTTTTGCTTCTTTACAGGCAATAACCGCCCCCCCCAACCCCCATCCTAACCTGCTTCAAACAAATACTGATTTGAAATCCATTCGCATATATTTTTGTTTCTTCTGGAACGTCAGAGTATACATTCTTGTGTCTGGCTTCCTTTGCTCAGCCTTAATGTTGAAATTCATGTTTCTTCCCTTTTATTGCTGACTGGTATTCCCCCCATCACCCCAAGTTTTAAAAGAACATTTCTTCATAACTGTGGCTTTCTGATCGAAAAGCTGAAGCCTCAGGGCAATTTAGTTTTAAAAGTTCTTGTAGCTTCTTATTCTGCATCTTTGGCTAAATTCAATTTAGGGAATCATTTTGGTGATGTTCATTTTCCACACAGCCTGATGCCATCTCTCCTACCCCCAAACCCACCCACACATTCTACCCTCCTTTTTATTTTTCCTCCATTGAGTAAGCAAAAATGAGGAGTGAGCAGATTGCATTGTATATATCCTGTATGAAATACCATAATGGTCTTTTTCCAATCAGAAGGGGGTTTGCAAAGCTTTACTGACACACTGTAGGTTTATCTCTCACTCTTTTGATCAAGAGCCTAGTTGGGTGTTGTATGACATAAAATTTATTTTTAACAGTTGCCATAGTAACCATTACACACAGAGGAAAAAGCTGAGAAGTATAGAACCAAGGTGATATGAGTAGAATATTGGAAATTAGATTCTGATAGATTTCAACTAAAATTTAAAATAGAATGGATTTAATAGCTAGAGTTTTTAACCCAGGGACCAAGAACTCCTAGAGGGATCTAGGAATGGCCTTGAGAAATGTTTTTTAAAAAGTCAAATAAAATCACAAATGCTGATTAAAAATCAGCTCTTCTCTACCTCATCCTACCATAATACTAATATCATACTTCAATATGAAATTTCCTTTATTTTTTTCCCCTGATATTTGTAGTTTTGTATTTCTAAGTAATAAGCTTATACTACTTTTCTGTATTTTTCTATTTTAGACATTATATGTGTTAGTTGCTCAGTTGTGTCTGACTCTTTGCAACCCTATGGACTGTAGCTCTCCAGGCTCCTCTGTCCATGGAATTTTCCAGGCAAGAATGCTGATGGTGTTAATCACTCAGTTGTGTCTGACTCTTTGTGATCCCACGGCCTGTAGCCCACCAGCCTCCTCTGTCCGTAGAATTCTTTTGGCAAGAATAGTGGAGTGGGTAGCCATTTCCTTCTCCAAGACATTGTATCTGAGGTTCCAGTTATGGTTCCCCCCACCTCACTTTCTTTCCCCCATCTCACCTCATCTTCTCCCCTCATCCTTTCTGTATAGTTATATCCTAGTTTTTGGTTAAATAACTGGTGCTTATTCAGTTCAGTCGCTCAGTTGTGTCCGACTCTTTCTGACCCCATGAACCGCAGCACACCAGGCCTTCCTTTTCACACCAACTCCTGGAGTTTACCCAAACTCATGTCCATTGAGTCTGTGATGCCATCTAACCATCTCATTCTCTGTTGTCCCTTCTCCTCCCACCCTCAGTCTTTCCCAGTATCAGGGTCTTTTCAAATGAGTCAGCTCTTCGCATCAGGTGGCAAAGTATTGGAGTTTTAGCTTCAACATCAGTCCTTCCAATGAACATCCTAAAGGACTGATCTCCTTTAGGATGGACTGGTTGGATCTCCTTGCAGTCCAAGGGATTCTCAAGAGTCTTCTCCAACACCACAGTTCAAAAGCATCAACTCTTTGGTGCTCAGCTTTCTTTATAGTCCGATTCTCATATCCATACATGACTACTGGAAAAACCATAGCTTTGACTATACAGACCTTTGCTGGCAAAGTAATATCTCTGCTTTTTAATAGGCTGTCTAGGTTGGTCATAACTTTGTTTCCAAGGAGTAAGTGTCTTTTAATTCCATGGCTGCAATCACCATCTGCAGTGATTTTGGAGCCCCCCAAAATAAAGTGGGTCACTGTTTCTAATGTTTCCCCATCTATTTGCCATGAAGTAATGGGACCGGATGCCATGATCTTAGCTTATTTTATTATAATGACATAAATGTTTACATCTAAGCCATCCAGCATACTGTTTTTGTTTGTGCAATATTTTTGTTGTTTTCCTTGGCGTTAATAACTGGAAAATCCCCTGGTGTGTGTTCTGCATCAGTTTCCCCCTTTGCTGGATCCTGTGTATATTCTCTTGTTTTCCTCTTGTATTGATGGAGTGTATTCTTCAGTAGTTTGGTGAGATACGGCACAAATGAGGTCTATTTTTTTTGAGAGCTTGCATGTCTGAAAGTGTCTTTATTTTTTCTTCACACTTGATTGAAAGTTTTTCTGGGAAATAATTCTTAGGATTTTGAAGAACTATTCCTTTGTCTTGTAGCTTTTAGTGTTACTATTGAAATGTGTCCTGATTCACAATCCTTTGTGTGGGTTATTTATTTTTTTTTCCCTTCCTTTGAAAGCTTTTAGAATTGTGTCTATCTTTGTGTTCTTACCAGTCAGGATAAGGTGCCCTGGGTTTGGTCTTTTTTCTCTCCATTGTCTTGAACACTTGGTGTGCCTTTTCAATTGGAAAATTCGTATCTTTTGCTCTGGAACATTTTATCTTATTTTTTTCTCCACTCATTTTTCTTCCCCTGGTATCCTTATTTGGATCTGTTGGATCAATCACCCCATTTTCTTTTCTCACCTGTTTTCCTTTCTTTGTTTTTCTGTGTCTTACTCTTTGGAGATTTCAAGAGTCTCTTTTAACCTTTATTGGATTTTTTTTTCCCCCTATCATACTTATAATTTCCAAGAGCTGGTTTTTATTCTCTGAATTTTTTTTTATAGCATCCTATTCTTGTTTCATTGATGTAATATCTTTTCCCCCAAGGGATACTCATCATAGATTTCAAAAATTTCTTTTTCCTCCCTTAGTTTGTTTCCCTACTCCTCAGCACCTTTATCTTTTACCTGTCTTTCCATATTACAGGCTTTCCTTGACTGGATGGTGATCCTTGGCTGACTCCATGGGTGGAGGAGGGAGGTGTACTACAAAGCTTGGAGCATGTGGTGGGACTCGTCTTGTGATGATTGGGTAGGGAACCAACAGTTTCCATGGTGGAGCTTCAAATGTCACCGTTGATAGGTCTTTTCAATTGGTTGTTTTTCCTAGGGGAGAACCATAAGTTTTCCGTATTGGGGCTGAGAGTCAAGCTGAGTATTACTGGAGCCAACTCAGCAAGGAGGTGGAGGGTCCAGAGAGGGCTGAGGACCTTGTTGGTGGGTCCACTTTGACCTCATATTCCTGTTTCCTGCCCAGTGCCTGCCTCCCTCCTCTCAGCTGGCTGACATTTCCTGGTCCATTTTCTTTCTAGTTCAGTTTCTTCAGATTGTAAACCTATTTGGCCAGGGTTGAGGGGAGGGAATTACACGTCTGTGTGGTTTGATGAAGATGTTTAAGGACTCAAAATAATTTCAACTCTGTACCTTTTTTTTTTTTGGATAGATTGCAACCTATGGGTCTGCTGGCTAAGTTTTTTGGCTGCTCTGTGTGGCATGTAGCATTTTAGTTCCCCAACCAAAGATCAAACCCACAACCCCTGCACTGGGAGCATGGAGTCTCAATCAGTGAACCACGAGGGAAGTCCCTCCACCCTGAATTCTTGCCTTTAGTATCTTGGTGCTTCCTTTTCAGTCTTAACAAACCCCACTTGATGCCGTCCATCTTCTTGTCATTTTCGAAGAATTTCTTGCCATCCTTGCTGTTCCCTCTTCTCTGTTCTCTCTTTTCTTAGTATTTTATGCTAAAAAGGAGTTATTTCGCTATCTCTTTGGGATTGCAGGAAGGATTAGGGGTCATTAGAATCTTCTTCGACAGATGTTTAAAGGAGTCTATCACTCCCTCAAAAGCTAAGTCATTCTATGCTTATCAGGAGAGATTACAGAGTGCCCTTACTTAGGGCTCTTTTTTACATTGGAGAGTTTGATAAAACTATGATTTAAAAAAAGGTAAAAGTTGTCCTTAAGTTGTAGGATTGGATTAGATGCTATCTCAAGACACCTTCTCATTTTAGCATTCAATCATCCTATTTTCCATGTTTTTTGGAAAGATATTAAAATTTAGTTTTATAATCATCAAAAAAAATAGCATCAGTAAGTCTGTGTGCCATGACACTAAATATTGTAGAAGACAGATACTTTAATTGTTAAAAACATGGTAGACTTTCTACAGTGATGGGAATGTCCTATACATTAATGAAGGTTTGAATTACGCAGGTGTGTGTGCCTTTGCTAAAACTCAAGTGATTTCCCTTCATGTATACATTTTACCTCAAACAGAAAACCAAAACTGTAAACAAATATGAAATTCTAACTTAAATAAAGACACATCTAAAGGGATGTCAAAAGTATATAAAAGTAGTTCTATAAATTGTGAAAGCTCATGATTTTTACTATCACGCTATAAAAATAAAAAAATTTTAATTAGGGTAGGAAGTAGAAATACACTTATCCTGAACATTGTGACTATCCTTCCCTGCTTCTCTTCTCCCTCTTTATTATCAAGTTTTGCTTATTGATGCTGGTCACCAAACTGCAGATCTATGAGAATGCTGGCAATTGTCTTATTTAATATCTAAAAATCGGAATACATGGCAAAAAATTCTTGGCATGTTTTAATTCTCTTTATTTCATGATTGCCTCTGGATGTGTCTGCTGTCCTGGAAGCTGACTTTGCTTTCATTTTAGTCAGTTGAGATGAACGTCCACTTTCTTGGTTATAAAATTCAGCTCAAGTTTTATACCTCAGAGGATGAGCCAAGTGACTCATCAGCTGAATAGGAAATATGCCAGGAAGAATGGAGAAGGATTAATAGTGTGGGCTCTCAAATTTGTCACTCCCTTCTAGACGTACTAACTTAGGTGTGGAACTTCCTATTTTCAGAGTGCTTTGGAGCCTGAGTAATTTTTTTCTAGATTACTCAGAGGTAGGTAAGGAGTAATATTCTCATTTCACAGGAGAGAAAATACAGAGAAATGGAGACCTGAGGAAGGTGAGTCTGTGTCTTAACCAGGATTAGAATTATTGCATATAGATTAGCCTCAGGAGAATGGATGTAAGTGTTACTTACAGCGGTAATGGTGAAGAAGACAAACCACATTGTAGGGTTAGTCTGGCAAGACGTGGACTGACCCAAGGTGGACACTGTTCTGTTGCAGGTAAAAGAGAACCTGCTTTCATGCAAGATGCTATTGCACTGCAAACGAGATGAGCTTCGGAAGCTGTGGATTGAAGGAATTGAACATAAGCACGTTCTGAACCTGCTCGATGAAATTGAGAATATCAAGCAAGTGCCTCAAAAGCTGGAACAGTGCATGGCCAGCAAGCACTATCTCAGTGCCACCGACATGCTGGTAAGAGCACAGCCCGCACTCCTGGGCATTTCTGCTGAGATAGAGGAGTGCTTTCTTCTGTTGCCTCTGAATTCTGTTTCTCTCAAAGCACGTGGCAAGCTGCCCTCTGGGCATTCATGAGCCCTTGCAGGTGAAGCCTGCTTGGTTCTCTTCCTGGTTTCACTGTTTGCAATGGTAGGCTATGGTTATTTACATTGTCTGCTTTTGGAACAATGGCAAGAAGTATGATGGTAAGAAACCAGGACCTGTCATGTTGGAATGGTAATGAGAGGTGTTGGTTGGAGTGTCAGAGGAAGATAATTAATGAATGCCATTTTGAAGAATGAAATCTGCATGAGAGAGAACTTTGAGAGATTGCTGAACTGTAGGTTGGACAAATTATGTGAAAGAATGTTTAGGGGTTTGTTTGTTTGTTTTTCCTTTAAGTTGATAAAGAAAATAATTTTCAGGGGAATAATTCTGGAAGTAGCTTTGTCCAGCAGAAGTATGCCATAGACTAGCCTTTTGTCCTTTCTGCTACTTTCTGAATTAGAAGTGAAAATTCAAGAGACCGTTGCAGCTGGTGGTACACATGGCTGAGAGTCAGGATAATGAATAAAAAATAAAAAAAGTATAAATCTTGCTTCCTAAAAACCTTAACCTTCCAGGGCCTGTGGCCCTGAGCGAGGGCTGCTCATTCTACCTCCTCCTTCCAAACCAACTCCCCTACTTCCTTCTCACAGTTGTCTGGGGATGATGGAAACTCTCAGGAGCAGATGGACTGTATTTGGATTTTCTTTTCCACAATAGGTGAAAGTCCCTTATCTTTGTTTCACCAAATTAGATTACTTGTAACTCTGGGAAGAAAAAAAACCAAAACACTGAGAGGAATTAGTGGGAGAAAAACAGGTTAAATCCTCTAAGTGGTTCTAATTCATTCTGACTTTCAAGAAGAATTTTGCTCGAAGTCTGTCAGGTTTAAAGGAAACTTGATAACCAAGAGATGAGATGTGCCATGATATTCTCTCATATATTCAAACCTGGTTATGTGATAGTGAATTTCCACAGTGGAAGGAGATTAATAATGGTCTTTTCTTCAGAGTGGCAAAATAATTGGTTATTTTCAGTATCTTTATAGTGTCATCTTTCTTAATAATGACTATATGGTGTCTGATAAAAAATTTACTCAGCTCTCAGCTTTACTGTTGGTTTAAATGTTAGGATGGCATGCGTGTGTGCAGGCTCAGTTCCTTCAGTCATGTTCGACTCTTTGAGACCCCATTCCACTGTAGCCTGCCAGGCTCCTCTGTCCACGGGATTGATTCTCCAGGCAAGAATACTGGAGTGGGTTGCCGTGTCCTTTTCCAGGGGATCTTCCTGATACAGGGATCGAACCCACGTCTTCTGCCTCTCTTGCTTTGGCAGGTGGATTCTTTATCCACTGAGCCACCTGGGAAACTCAGGAAGGCATATATGTACTAAATATTCAAGTTTCAGCAGTCAGAACAGATAAGCTTTTATATATATACATATATATATATATTTGTGTAGCATGTATATATCTATTTGAACCATGATGTTTTGTACTGGGCCTGTTTTTAAGTTAGTTCCATATATTAAAAATAGGTTGTTAATGTTTGTTTTGGTGTTATGCATTTTAGGATTAGCCTTTATTCCTCAAGGGCTAATTTATTTAAGAGCTAATTAATGATACCATATATATATATATTTTTTTGAACTTATTTTCTTAAGGACCTCATTAAATATTTCTGTAAATTCTTAGTTGTACGTTGCAGAAATTAAACGCTAGCTAGCTTGGGTAAGAGAATTGCTTTACCCACATAGCCATGCTAAAAGAACAGGCATCTATGTGGAAGGCCATCTATATGATCTTCGTACATTTAAAAAAATTTTTTTCTATAGACTTTCTTGCACCTTTTGGCAGAGTTTTGGTGTTTGGAGAAAAAGAAGGGTAAGCTATTATCTTACGTCTTTCCAGCTTTGCAGAGTAAAATAATCTTCTAATTCATAAATACGGGGGTAGGATCTTTTGGTCAGCTTGGGTACTATGATTGTCAATTCTAAGTAAAACTATGTGATTGAGGGACATGGGAGACCTGGGGAGTTGGTTGAGAAGAAAGGGCAGTCACCTCTAGAAAAGAGTGAGGATGAGAGAGACATTCTCAACAGTTTCTCTTTTTTTCTCTTTGTAGTTCTTTATGTACTCTGTATACTAATTTTTTGTTAGATGGATTGTAAATATCTTTTCCCAGTTGGTAGTACCTTTTTGTTTATGATGTCTTTTATTAACCAGTTTTAAATTTAATTCAGCAATGTTTTTCAGTCTTTTTTTCCTTTGTTATGTGACTTCTTTTGAAAAATTTATTTATTTTTTTATCCCACTGTCAAAGAATTTCTTAAATCGTTGTCTTTAATCCACTTAAAATGTCTATGGCATGAACTAGAGATCTGGTTTTACCTTCTGTATAGCTGCTTGGCTCAAGTCGTTTATTGAATTCATTTCCTACTGATTTATAATTCCACCTTGGTCACATACCAAGTTTGCATATGTGCATGGGTCTGTTTCTGAGCTCTTTATTTTGTTTAGTTGGTCTTGTCTATATCTGCACCAAAACCATGCTGTTTTAATTACTATAATTTTATAGTTTATCTTGATAGCAGGTGAAGACATTCCCTCTCTATGCTATTCTTGACACACTTTATTTTTTAATTTTACTCTTTACACATTTATTGTTTATCTTCACACATTTATTATCTTATTCTTCCATATGAATTTTAGTATCAGCTTGTCAGGTTCCATGAAAAGCATGAGAGGAACTTAAAAAACTGTTTGGTCATGATTTGCAGCATGTGGGATTGTAGATCACTAACCAGGGATGGAACCCCATGTCCCTTGCACAGGCAGTGTGGAAACTTAACCACTGGACTGCCGGAGAAGTGTCCCAACATGATGAACTTTTGATTAAATTTAGGAGAATGTCATCTTTGTAGTATTATTGCCTTTCAGTGAACAGGCTATCTCTCATTTATTGAAAGTTTAATTTATGTTCTTTATAATAATATGCTTAGTAATGTACTCCTTTAGGAATACTGCATATATTTGTTTGTTGCACTTCTGACTGTCAGCTTCTGGTTGCTTTTTAAAGCAGTGGCTCTTAATTATAATTTCTGGTTATTTGTTAATGATGTACAGGGATAGGATAGATTTCTTTTTTTTATGAACCATACATTTCTTTAAACCTAATCCTTATCCTTCCTACTTGGAAAATGATGATTTATTTTTTAAGACTTGGCTCAAATTTCATTGAGTTTCTGAATGCCCTAGGTAATTAGATACTTGTTTTTTAAAAAATTAATTATTATATATTCATTAGTAATGCTTAACATGAGTAGATTTATTTCTATAAGCTGCGTGTATTTCACAGGAATATAATTGCTTTTGTTTGTATGGTAGGTCATTAAGGGCAGGGACTATGCCTTACCTATTTTTGTCTACCCTATACTTAGCATAACGCGCTTCACATAGTCTGAGTTCATTGATTGGCCAAATGGGTAGCTCTGTGAAAGACTTTCATACCAATAAATAGAAAAGGGCACTTCCTTTCTACCAGCTCGGGTCTGACTTTTTCCCCTCGGATTTGTGGCTTTTGTTACGTTTTCTTTTTGTTTTCTTAATCGCAAAGTTCTCTCGTTCATAACCTTTCCTTTCTACAATGTTTAAATGAACAACAAAAGTATAATTATAATAATAGCTAATATGTGTTGAGCCCTCACTGTGTGTTGGTTTCCATTTTAAACATGTTACCTTTGTTAACACTGAATTCTCACAATACTCTTTTGAGAGAGAGGTTTCTGATATCCTCTCCATTTTCCAGATGAGGTAGTTGCTTTGCATGACCTGGGGGGTTAGCATTTCCTAACATACAATGAAGATTTCATGGAGGTGGGATTTAAGATGTGCTCAAAAAGTTGGAAATATTCTTCAATTTTCCTTTTGTATGTGAATAAATAGTAAAATGTATAATTGCTTTTTTATTGGACTTCATATGAGAAAATAATCACATTGCTTTTCCTCGTGGTTATGTGCTCTTAGAAGTAAAATCTACTTAAGGCATCTCAAGAGTCCAAATGAAAATCTTTGCTAAAAGACATCAGAAGAAAGTGAAGGCAGAACAGTTTAGTCTTTCAAACCCCTCTGATTTCCTTGGATCTTTTTATCAAAAGATTCTGCATTTCCATTTTAAGGCAGGTGCAGATGCCCAATAATTTAATCCCTATTCAGGTTAATAATTCCAGAGTAAATAAATCAGTGGTGACCCATAGCTCCTGTCAGCTCCTGCAATTCCTGCTTTACCATCAGAGTGGACTGATGGGTACAGACTCGGCTTCTAGATGGGATATTTATTTCTTTTGATATGATAACCTGAGTATTGCATAAAATAATTAAATTGTCATGACAGAGGATGTCTGCAAATAGGCCTGGCCTTTTGTTTCCTCTTTCAAGGTAAACAGCTGCTGTTAGCTTATGAAAAGCTAAAAGTGATCCAGCAAGAAACCTGTATCCGTCACATTGAAATCAGAGACTTGATTAATATTGTAGCCTGTAGCTTTGTGATATGTACGGTTTAAATTAGACCTGCAGTCATTGTGCCGGGTTGATGCAAGCACATTAATGACATAATTTCTGGTTGCTGCATCACATTTCTGCAGTCTGTCCTTTGTATTCCACTCACATTAATTGAAGTAATTTTGCCAGTGAAGCGTGTTTCAAACCTCTGCATTTAAATTGAAATTTTAATTCCCTTATTGTCTTGAAAAGACAGCTGAAGATGCCTTGTTACAGGTTTCATTATCACTCAAAACACTCCAGCTGCTGGTTCTAATGTACAATGACTGATTAATTCTGGGAAGAATTATTAATATAAGAATAGCAACTTCTTTCCAGTGGCGTGAGCTAACCAGGACGGTATTTGATGATAGTTAATATTTTTATGAACAATTTTTTTTTTAAGGAGAGTTTTGGGTGGAAGTCTGCATCAAACTGAAATTGCACAGATGAGCTTTGAAAACCACTTATGCAAGTTCTGATTTATCAACCTATAGAAGTCAATTCATAATTGCATTCAATCAGTGGAAACCAAGCCAGTGCGAGTAGTTTTGAAGCACTTTAGCTGACAGTCACAAGGCTTGTGACTAAAATAATTTTTTCATTTCTAAGGCTTCTTGAGATTGTAGAGGTTTTGAATGTATCGTGATCATTTTGTCTTTTTTATTTATAACACCTTTTAAAAAAGAATCCATAGCTTTCTAGCCAGATAGGCATTGTTACGATAATTATAATAGCATATTTACATTGGCTGACTTCTTAGAGGTCCCAGAGTGCTTTGCTGAGAGAATGGTATGGTGGAATTATTTCACTTACCCTATGAAATTGTGGCCACATTTGGGATAAAGAGAGTAAAACAGCTACTTAATTGCATAGTTTTCAAGATCCTATGATAAAAATAACTCTGTCATATTTTTAGTTTTCAAGATCCTTTGCAATTGTTCGACAACATTCAAGTCTGTGCATACGAGCATGGGGCTTACTGGTGGTCAGGTGGACCTGGGTTTGAATCCCAGCTTGACTTTTACTAGCTGAATGACTTGGGGCTGATTATTTAATTTAGCTTAGCTGAAAGTTGGAATTGAGAATAATTGAATGGCCTCAGGGTTGTTGAAAGGATTGAATGAACTATTAAGCTATTGGACTTCCCTGGTGGTTCAGTGGTTAAGACTTTACCTTCTGGTGCAGGTAGCATGGGTTCGATCCCTGGTGAGGGAGCTAAGACCCTACATGCCTTATGGCTAAAAAACCAGAACACAAACAACAGAAATATTAAGCCATGTATGTAAAGTACACCAGGTATCCATAGTAGGACCTTAGAAATGCTGTTTGTAATTAATTTGTTTACTGATACTGTAGGAAAGGATGTGGTGATTGATACCATGTTATACTCTCAAAAACCAGTCTGAAGTGGACTCGTTTTGAGCTAAGAGTTGAAGTAGGACTAAGATAGGCAATTCTGATTGCTTTTCTTCTTGCCTTGAGTGAAAGACCACTCCACATTTTATATGGTCAAGGAATCCCTGCAGGCAGAGAGGGAATTTTTCTCAGAACACACATCTCTTCTGCTCTAGCACATGCATAGTTGGATGACCAAGACCTCAAAGTTCTAGGCCATGTTTTCAGGATTTGGTATGATCAAGTTCGAGATGGTGTTATCAATCACCTCTTAGGCCTACATCAAGTATATGTTCAATGGATGCCCACTGACTGTCCAGTGATAAGCACTGTAATTTGTTGGTAAGCTACCCAAGATCAGTTTGTTGCAAAATGTAGTCTTAGGTGACCAGATGTGTTAATCTGTTGGGTATTGTCATCAGATATAAGCCAATTCACTTTCAGAGGATGCTTATCAAAAGGATTGACTTCAGTTGACTTTAGTATTGTTTTTCTTTCTGCCACTGCTTGGATGGCAGGACCAGTGGGCCAGTGAAGTTGGTCCCATTGGTGCCAGTAAACCTGTGTCATTAGCAAATAGACTCTCTTCTCGTTTTATGGATAGGCAAGGGGTGATCATGCTTCCATTATAAAATAATGTACAAGTAAGAATCAAGGGGTCAAAATGCATATCCCTTTACGTGGCTTGAAAGTTTCTTATGGAATATTACTCAGCATTAAAAAAAAATTCATTTGAATCAGTTCTACTCAGGTGGACGGAACTGGAGCCCATTATCCAGAGTGAAATAAGCCAGAAAGAAAAACAATAATACAGTATACTAACGCATATATATGGAATTTAGAAAGATGGTAACGAGAACCCAGCATGCGAGACAGCAGAAGGAATGCAGATGTATAGAACAGACTTGTGGACTCTGTGGATGAGGGCAAGGGTGGGATGATATGGGAGAATGGCATTGAAACATGTTAATTATCATATGTGTAATCAATCGCCAGCCCAGGATTGATGCTCAGGGGTGGTGCATCGAGATTTCCCTGGGGGAGGGAGGAGGAAGGGGGGTTCTGGAGGGGGAGATTATGTAAACCCATGGCAATATCATGTCATTGTATGCCAAAACTAATAAAAAAAAAAATGTTTCTTAGAACTCACAGGACTGTTTTCTCTCTTGAGTCTGGAAGTGGTATTGAGATGAAAGCACTATGGCTATCAGGAGCTGAAACATTTTAGTGAACTTACTGGATCTAACGTGAAAGTGGTTCAGTGCCTGCAGAATGTTTCAATATTCCATATAGATTTCTCTACAACATGATAAAAAAAATGTATCCATGATCAATAATGAAATAGCCACCATTAAAACCCATCTGTTCCTAGTGTAGAGTATTGATCTTAAAAACTGATGCCAAGATTCTATACTAATAATTTATCAGCAAAGAATTTGGCATGTGTTTTGATAGATGGACAAGTGAGTATGACAATGCCGTTGTTGGTACATGGATCTGTGAAGGTGACCTTAACCTTGAAGGAGCTCACATGCTAGCAGGAATAGACAGATGTTGAAGAAATAAACAGCATCTCATATCATGGTCAGTACCACAGGAGTCCCAGGAATACAGGCCTGGGAGTGGGGAAGTATGGTTTGCCATTAATATTTTAATAGGCCAGTCAGCTATAGCTGCTTTCAGCTCTCTTTGGGAACCCTGAATTAAAACACCTACATTTAATTTTCTTGGCAAAAAGATTAAGGAAAAGCTAAAAATGAAGTTAGTAAATGAATAACCTTGGTTTTTGGATCCCTAATTAAGTAAGTAGTTTTCCTGTGGCAGCAGCATTTTTCTTCTGGAGAGTAAAAGTACAGGCTTTGTAGTAACTATTTTTCTCACTCGTTGACCTTTTAATTTATTTTATTTTTTGCCTATTTTTTATTGGAGTATAATTGCTGTAGTTTGTTTTTTCCTCAATAGAAAATCACATCATTACGTCTGCAAACAATAGGATTTTTGCTTTAGCCCAAAACCCCCAATTTCTTACAACTTTTTTTTTTCTTGCATATTGGCTAGAACAGCCATTGTTGTTGTTCAGTCACTAAGTTATGCCTGACCCTTTGTGATTCCATGTACTGTAACATGCCACGTTTCTCTGTCCTCCACTATCTCCCAGAGTTTGCTCAGATTCATGTCCATTGAGGTGGTGATGCCATTCAACCATCTTATCTGCTGCTCCCTTCTCCACTTACCTTCAGTCTTTCCCAGCATCAAGATCTTTTCCAGTGAGTTGGCTCTTCACATCAGGTGGCCAAAGTGTTGGAGCTTCAGGTTCAGCACCAGTCCTTCCAATAAATATTCAGGGTTGAGTTCCTTTAGGATTAACTGGTTGATTTCACTGTTGTCCAAGGGACTCTCAGGAGTCTTCTCCAGCACCACAATACAAAAGCATCAATTCTTCAGTATTCAGCCTTCATCCTAAAAGATGATGCTGTGAAAGTGCAGCACTCAATATGCCAGCAAACTGGGAAAACTCAGCAGTGGCCATGGGACTGGAAAAGGTCAGTTTTCATTCCAGTCCCAAAGAAAGGCAATGCCAAAGAATGCTCAAACTACTGCACAATTGCTCTCATCTCACATGCTAGTAAAGTAATGCTCAAAATTCTCCAAGCCAGGCTTCAGCAATATGTGAACCATGAACTTCCAGATGTTCAAGCTGGTTTTAGAAAAGGCAGAGGAACCAGAGATCGAATTGCCAACATCTGCTAGATCATTGAAAAAGCAAGAGAGTTCCAGAAAAACATCTATTTCTGCTTTGTTGACTAAGTTAAAGCCTTTGACTGTGTGGATTACCATAACCTGTGGAAAATTCTGAAAGAGATGGGAATATCAGAGCACCTGACCTGCCTCTTTAGAAAGGCAGGTCAGGAAGCAACAGTTAGAACTGGACATGGAACAACAGACTGGTTCCAACCAGGAAAAGGAGTACGTCAAGGCTATGTATTGTCACTGTGCTTATTTAACTTATATGCAGAGTGCATCATAAGAAACACTGGGCTGGATGAAACACAAGCTGGAATCAAGATTGCTGGGAGAAATATCAATAACCTTAGATATGCAGATGACACATATGCAGAAAGCAAAGAAGAACTAAAGAGCCTCTTGATGGAAGTGAAAGAGGAGAGTGAAAAAGTTGGCTTAAAGATCAACATTCAGAAAATGAAGATCATGGCATCTGGTCCCATCACTTCATGGCAAATAGATGGGGAAACAGTGGAAACAGTGGCAGACTTTATTTTTTTGGGCTCCAAAATCACTGCAGATGGTGACTGCAACCATGAAATTAAAAGACACTCCTTGGAAGAAAAGTTATGACCATCTTAGACAGCATATTAAAAAGCAGAGACATTACTTTGCCAACAAAGGTCCGTCTAGTCAAGGCTCTAGTTTTTCCAGTAGTCATGTATGGATGTGAGAGTTGGACTGTAATGAAAGCTGAGTGCCAAAGAATTGATGCTTTTGAACTGTGGTGTTGGAGAAGACTCTTGGGAGTCCCTTGGACTGCAAGGAGATCCAACCAGTCCATCCTAAAGGAAATCAGTCCTGAATATTCATTGGAAGGACAGATGTTGAAGCTGAAGCTCCAGTACTGTAGCCACCTGATACAAAGAGCTGACGCACTAGAAAAGACCCTGATGCTGGGAAAGATTGAAGGCAGAAGGAGAAGGGGACGACAGAGGATGAGATGTTTGGATGGCGTCACTGACTCAATGGACATGAGTTTGAGTAAACTCCAAGAGTTGGTGATGGACAGGGAGGCCTGGCATGCTACAGTCCATGGGGTCGCAAAGAGTCAAAAACGACTGAGCGACTGAACTGACAGCCTTTTTTATGGTCCAGCTCTCACATCTGTACGTGACTACTGGAAAAACCATAACTTTGACTATACTGACCTTTGTCAGCAAAATGATTGTCTTTGCTTTTTAATATGCTGTCTAGATTTGTCATAGTTTTCCTTCCAAGAAGCAAGCATCTTTTAACTTCAGGGCTGCACCACTGTCTACAGTGATTTCTGCTTCACTCCGAATTCTATCTCTAAGGCTTGTTTTGGCACCGGTGTATAGAGAGGCTAAACTTTGGGTAACAGTGAGAGTTGAGGATGAACAGATCATAAGATTAGGAGCAAAGAGGGATTTTTTTTTTTGGCAGGGGGGCTTTTTCATAAACAATTAAAATCCTTATAAGATCTTAGGTATAGTTTAATTTCTTTAGGAAAATGATTGTGGACAGAGCTCTTCAAAGTCCATTTAGAAAAAGATAAGGCTCTTAATATGGCATTATGCTTCAGAAGCCCTAAATAACTTTGGATTTGGAATTCTACTTGAACGTCAAGTAAAGAATTCAGAATTTTAATTGTGAGGTGTTCCAAAATATATATATATATATATATATATGGATAATTATTACAGTAAGATTTATGGAAGTTAAAAAAATTAGCAGTTACTTAATAGGGAGTTGGTTTAAGTCATTTATGGAATATTCATATAATGGACTAGTATGAAAACACTAAAAATCATATTTGGTAATGGGCAGATGTTCCCAGTATATTGCCAAGTGGAAAAAAAAATTGGAAAGTAACTGTAATTTTGTAAAAACTTTGTGTGGAAAGTAATTTGGTGTCAGGTTAAAATGTATAACTTTATCTGACTAGATATGGGTCTTTCCTGTTTGGTTTTTCTGTTTTTCAAGTTTTTTTGATTGTGTATCTATTACTTTTGTAATTTTAAAGAAGAATAAAGGTTAAGAATAGACATTTGGGCCCTACTTTTTTTTTTTTTAATCTGTAAAATTGATGTGGGGCCTCAGTCTTAACAATTTTTAAAGGCCCCTTAAAATAGAAAATTCTTGCCTTTCATTTTTCAGATGCTTTGATTCTGTGCTGCTGCTGCTAAGTCGCTTTAGTCGTGTTCTACTCTGTGCGACCCCATAGACGGCAGCCCACTGGTATTTTCCAGGCAAGAGTACTGGAGTGGGTTGCCGTTGCCTTCTCCACATTCTGTGCTAATGGGATGGATATCTTAGAAGACCTGGTTCCCATTCTTTACAAGAGGAAAAAAACAAAAGATTGGCTTCAATAAAATATAAGAATTAGATGCGGTAGAATGCTCTGATGTTTAAGAAAAAGCAAAAATAAGGGAGGACCTTCAGGAAAGGTTAAGAATAGTTTAAAGACTGGTATGCTTTTATTTGGCTTCCCTGGTGGCTCAGACAGTAAAGAATTCCCCTGCCATGTGAGAGACCTGTGTTCAGTCCCTGCGTTGGAAAGATTCCCTGGAGGAGGGCATGAATCTCCATGGACAAAAGCCTGGGGTCTCAGAGTCAGACATGACTGAGCAATTAAGCATAGTGCACCCTTTTATTTATTTATTATTTATTTGGCTGTGCAGAGTCTTATTTGCCACATGCAGGATCCTTAGTCAAGGCATGCAAACTCTTAGTTGTAGCAAGTGGGGTCTAGTTCCCTCCTTGACGAGGGATCAAACTTGGGCCCTCTGCATTGGGAGTGCAAAGTTTTAGCCAGTGAACCACTAGGGAAGCACCTCTGTATGCTCTTAGAACAAGCCAGTGTTTCATGACAGTCCTAGGATGACTAAGAGCATGACATCCAGCCCCGTCACTTCTTGGCAAGCAGAAGGGGAAAAAGTGGAAACAATGACAGATTTTATTTTCTTTGGCTCCAGAATCACTCCTGAGTGACTGCAGCCATGAAATTAAAAGATGCTTGCTCTTTGGAAGGAAAGGTATGATAAAACTAGAATATTAAAACACAGAGACATCACTTTCCTGTCAAAGGTCTGTCCAGTCAAAGCTATGGTTTTCCAGTAGTCATGTATGTATGTGAGAGTTGAACTATAAAGAAGGGTGAGAGTTGGACCATAAAGCTGAGCACCGAAGAATGAATGGTTTTGAGTTGTGGTGCTTGAGAAGACTGTTGAGAGTCCCTTGGACTGCAAAGAGATCAAACCAGTTAATCCTAAGGGAAATTTAATTTCCATTAGGATTAAATTAATTAATTTAGGATAAATTAACTAAAATAAAACCCTGAATATTCATTGGAAGGACTGATGCTGAAGCTCCCTCACTTTGGCCACCTGATGTGAAGAGCTGACTCACTGGAAAAGACTAATTGAAGGCCAAAGAAAAGGAGGGCGGTAGAGGATGAGATGGTTAGACAGCATCACTGGCTCAGTGGGCGTGAATTTGAGCAAACTGTGGGAAATAGTGAAGGACACGGAAGCTTGGCGTGCTGCAGTTTATGGGTTCACAAAGAGCTGGACAACTTAGTGACTGAACAATAGCAGACAAGATGAGATCTTTCATGAAGCTGGAAGGCACATTTGATCTCTTGAATTTTGTTTTCTAAGGTCTATTTGAAGATTCTTTACAGGAGAAGTTCACAAGTAAAAGGCGTTTTCTTTGATTTTATAGGTCCTCCTCTCTTCTTCACTTATCAATAACTTCATCTCATTTGCTTTATCCTGTAAATTCCATTATCTCCCCAGCAGTCTATTGCATTAAGCCTTTAGTACCTAATATGGCCTCATTTACATTGACACATGCTTGACCTCAGTCCTTGTCCTCTCTTTGTTAATGCACCGACAAGCACTGATATTTCTCTGGAGCGTTATCATTTGGCTGTTAGCTCAGCTAATAACAACCCTTCATTTGAACTGATGAAGGTTTATTAAATAAAAACATGCAATAGCCCTGGCAGTAATGAAGGGAGAGCGGAGGTAGCCAGCAACCTGTTCGTAGTGGTGAGAGCCTGCTGAGTCTGCGTTATAGGTATTGGGTTTCCTGAGGGAGAAGGGGCACTTGAATGGAGCCGATCAATATTATTAATATGTTAGCAGACTGACTTTAAGAATGGGCTTTTTTGGTGGCCTGATTTGATCATTGTTGATTGGTACCTGTGTGTTCTTGCTCCAGGTACTCAGCCTTGCCCTTTGCAGCTTTCTTGGGAAGTCCGTCTTAAGTACCAAACTTAATCCCTGAGCCTTCAGTCAGACTGAACCCTAGGGAGCTGAGCCCCTCTTAGTGGTCTCCAGTGAAGCTGGGATCAGGGATTCTGGTTTTCCGCTGAATTCCTAAGACCCCCTGAAACTGCCACAATAAAAAGCCTGAGCCCTTTATTCTCGCTTGTATGTCCCATACTTTAGTGTGCAGAACGTGCTCAGTGCTCAGTCGCTTCACTTTGAGACCTCATGGACTGCAGCCCACCAGGCTCCTCTGTCCATGGGATTCTCCAGGCAAGAATACTGGAGTGGGTTGCCATTTCCTTCTCCAGGGGATCTTCCAGACCCAGGGATCAACTATGCATTTCTTACATCTGCATTGGCAAGCGGATTCTTTACCACCCGTGCCACCTGGGAAGCAAGTCTAAGTCCTCCTCTCCATAGGCCCTGTGTGGTGGTTGGTGTCATGCTTTAAACACAAATGAGCAGATGACGTTTATACCTAAAAGGTATAAATTCCATCATTGTTTATATTTAACAGGTAAGATTTTTGTGAACAAAATCCTTTGGGATCACATACTTCTGTTTTCTGTCCCCTAGGTATAATATGATACTGTATTCTGCAAGTAAAATTGTTCCTAGTTCCTCTATGCGGTTAAATACCTATTAGGATTATAAGGACTGCAACATTCTACAATCAGTACGGTGCTTTCCTGGATTGCATCAAGGCTTTCAGACCGGCTCCTTAAACTATTAGGTTGAACCTTGTGAAACAGCCAGTATTTGATCATTTTTGACTGGTAAAAACAGTAGTTTTGAATGGTTCAAATTTCAGACTAATACAGAAGTCATGGTGATTTTTATTTATTTAATATGTGCTTGGTTTCTCTTACCAGTTTCTGTCTGATAAAATCTCTGCTTTGGGAAATGTGGTATAGCTAAATGGGAATGTTTGATAAATGAATGAGGAGAAACATCTTCCCCGTTTGTGTTGAGGTGGGTGTGAAGTATACTTTATTCAGACTGAGACTTCTTGGGTCCATCTGGGATCCCACGAGCCCATGGGGAATTCAGGGTGGAGGACTCTTGAGGATCAGGCTTGAAGACACCAGTTTGCCTTCCCACCGTTCAGGGGCCCAGTGGTGCAGACTAGTGACCTCGGTGCTGAGTAAATCTTGGGTCACAAGGCGAGTTTCTTTTGCTCATAGCCAGAGATTTTTGGTGTTATTTTGTTGAGACTGTTCAGACTTGTGTCTTATATACTTGTGGGAAGGGACAGAATCAATTCTCTGGAATAGTCTAATTTCATATCTTACTATTGCATCTGTAATTTGGGCCACAGTAACATTTTCAGAATGGTTAGATTGTTTAAATGGAAAAATGCTTTCGTAAGGGAGATTTACTGACCTATTGGAAAGTGATAGAGCATTTTGGACCCATGTAATTGTCAGAGTCTGGAAGGAAATACTTCTTTTGGACTCAACAGTGGCAACACATTTGTCTTTTTTAGGGAACATTGTTGCCAAAGTAAGCATTTTTGTTAGCTAGCAGATGGTGGTGTAGTTATCAGGGTGGATTTTTTTGGCTTATATTTAAAAGGTTTTTCTTTTTTGTTGTTGTTGGTTTGTTTGCTTTTGTTGTTTGGCTTGAACCTTAGTTTTGTTTAGAAACTTGCCATTGTCACTCATCTTTGTGTATCTCACTTCCCCCAACCAGAAAAATAAATATCAGTGGTTTCTTTCTCAGCACTTTTTTCAGTGAAGCAGATGTTTGAGAATGGCCAACTCAGGTGTTCCTCAAATGACATGTCCATTGGTTCATGTGAAGCACAAAACTAGATCTTTTTACCTAATCAGCTGGAGTCAGGCTGGTAGAAGACACTTAACCATGAAATAATTATTTCTAATTTAAAATGCAATTGAGAAATAGTTATCTGGAAAAGAAAATTTAAGGTCACTGCAGTTCTCATTACAAAGATTTCCTTTTTGTAGATTCATCTCTCAAATTTTTTTTGGAAAACATCAGACAGTTCTTGATTGTGTACAGTTTGTCTGTTGTTGTGTTAGTCACTCAGTTGTGTCTGACTCTTTGTGACCCCACAGACTGCAAACTGCCAGTCTCCTCTGTCCATGGAATTCTCTAGACAAGAATACTGGAGTGGGTTGCTGTTTCCTTCTCCAAGTTTAACTGTACCTTTGACCTATTTCTTGAGTTATGAAAATATTTTTCGGAACTTATTTTCCTAAATGGATTTTCTTTTCACTTCAGCTTTTCTTTTGTATTGGAGTATAGCCAGTCAACAACAGTGTTACAATACTTTTAGGTGAACAGCGAAGGGGCTCAGCCATGTATATACAATTACCCATTCTCCCCCAAACTCCTCTCCTATCCAGGTTGCCATGTAACATTGAGCAGAGTTCTCTCTGCTATACAGTAGGTCCTCATTGGTCTAAATGGATAAGTTCTTTTTTTTAATTTAATTTTTATTTTCTTTACATTATTGTGTTGGTTTTGCCATACATTGACATGAATCCGCCATGGCTATACATATGTTCCCCTTCCAGAGCCCCCCTCCCTCCTCCCTCCCGATTCCCTCTCTCTGGGTCATCCTGGTGCACCAGCCCTGAGCATCAAACCTGGGCTGGCGATTGATTTCACATATGATAATTAACATGTTTCAATGCTGTTCTCCCATATCATCCCACCCTTGCCCTCTCCCATAGAGTCCAAAAGACTGTTCTATACAACTGTGTTTCATAAGTTCTTAATAGTGAAACACATTGCCCTGTTCTATATCATGTGCTAAAATATTTTGTAGATGTTTGCTTATGTTCATAGTCCTAAAAGAAATATTTCTTTTCAATTCCAGAACAGATTTATCTGTATGAGCAGTTTCTGACTCTCGTAAGTTAGAACATTAATGCTCTTTTTATGTTATTATAGGTGTTCTGTGAAAAAAATTCCCTGTTGGTAGTATCTGTCTCTCTTAACTATGCCCTCCCATGCTGATTTATTTTTGAAAATATGTGTAAGAAAGCTTCCAAATACATCTGGTTGGTTCATTATTTAGTAATCTTTTAAGACATATTGTGGCATACCTGAGAGGTCATGGTAGAGATCATTTGGTACATAAGTTCATGATATTATATTTGTGAGATAGACAACATTTTCCAGTGAACTGTTCTGGTGTATGGTCTCTGTTTTACTTTTCACCTGCTGTGTCTTGTCCTATAATTTTAATATATATTTGTGACATTATTCAGTGTTGTATGTCCCACTTTTGAATCCAATTTTGAGTATTCCTCAGAGTGAACCTGTTGCTGTCCACTTTAATTCATCTGCATTTCTTGAATTTCTGTTGATGTTTCATCACCCTGTTATTTATAAAGTGCTCTGTATCACTAAATGTAGAAAACATGAAATAATTTATAAAATGACCACTTCCCGTACATGAAAAAAAATCCTTTTTTCATCAGTGGTTACACACATTTCTGACTGTGTGCTGCTCAGTCATGTCCAACTCTTTGTGACCCCGTAGACTGTAGCCCACCAGGCTTCTCTGTCCATGTGATTTCCCAGGCAAAAATAGTGGAGTGGGTTGCCATTTCTTCCTCCAGGGGATCTTCCTTACTCAGGGTTCAAACCTGTGGCTTCTGCGTTGGCCGGTGGATTCTTTACCACTGAGCCACTTTGAAAAAGCCCTATAGATGGATATTTAAGGATTTCTCTTCTAGTAAAGGCTGAATGTTAGGAACTACCTAGAAATCCGACCCGAGTTAAAAATCCATTTTAGAGCATAAGTATTAATGAATTTGTTGTTGTTCTTCCTCCCTGGGGACACTTTGGCCATTTCGTGAGGCAGGCAGTCTTTCCATCTGCAGTTGCCCGCAGCTTGCACCGGGCACAGGATCTCTCATAGCAGGAGCTGTTGCAGGTCAGCGTGAACGGGAACTGGGAGGCTTCAGAGGGCAGAGCTGGCCCAGGGCTTGTCACTCTCATTCCTCGATTCTGCCTTGGTAAACTTCAGGAAACTTATTTGCTAGTGACATTAAAAGTGGTAGTTGGATTCACTGCTGCCTACAAAGTTTTCCTTATGCGTAAGCTTTATGGTACAAGTTACTTAAAACCACAGAAGGTAAATATCAGGTTTCTAAACTGATGTTCTATAGATCAAATATATGCATTTACAACTATTTTCTTCAAATTGTTTTGAGTACCACTTAGGAAGGTTAGAGTCGGGGAAGACAGTGGCTTTGCTTAGCTTCCATAATTATAGCTTTATAAATAGACTTTTTATTTGTGAAGGCCAGAAAATAAAGCACTGTGTCTTTGTACAGTAATAGAGGCTAGCCATGGTAAGGTTTTCAAATCTTTGAAGTTCTGAGACTATTCTTGATTGTATGTTAATTGTACTTGTATTTTGGGTCAAGAAAACATATTCAGAAAATTTGTAGTCTGTGTGGTTAATAATAGTTTCATGATGGAAACAGCACTTTACTGCAAATTCTGCATTAAAACATGTTGGAAACACCCTCTGAAGTTGCTTTATCCATGTGGTAAATAGGTTCTATTAAAAATAATTTGAGTGAACACTCAGTATAGGCCAGGCACTGTGCTAAGTGCTTTAGGTATATTTAAGAAAAATTAAGCGGCTTTGAAAGTTAACATTGTCATATAATTTTATACTTGGAACATGAGCTGTTTGGGTTAAAAAAAATCTTCATGCAGATTCTTACAAGCAAATTGAGTATGGCTGTGCAGTGGGTGGTTTTTAAGCTTAAACATCTCAGCTGGATTTAATTACCTTGAGGGATAAGGCTACATGATGGGCCAGTGGTTTACCAAATTATTTTTCATTTTCTGAATCTTGATGTCACTAAAGGTTAATGCATCCTCTTTTCTCTGCTAGAGACCTGAGTTAAAAATCCATTTTAGAGCATAAGTATAAATGAATTTGTTGTTGTTTTTTCCTCCTTGGGGACACTTTGGTCATTTCGTGAGGCAGGCAGTCTTTCCATCTGCAGTTGCCCGCAGCTTGCATCGGGCACAGGGTCTCTCATAGCAGGAGCTGTTGCAAGTCAGCCTGAACAGGAACTGGGAGGCTTCAGAGGGCAGAGCTGGCCCAGGGCTTGTCACTCTTTCATTCCTCGATTCTGCATTGGTAAACTTCAGGAAACTTATTTGCTAGTGACATTTAATTATAGCACATCACAAAACAAGTGATGTGTTTATGGCTAGGCCATTGCCTTTTCCTTCCTGTCTTAGGCTGGTTTGTATTTGGCAGCCACAGAATTTTCTATATCCACTCTCCATACTCTCCGAAATTACTACATAGGTTAGGATAGATCTGTGATCAACAATTTTGATCACTGATGTTTTATGACTTCTACTGCCTTTCGATTGCTTTTGTATAAATGCTTGATTTTTAAGATGCATGTTTATATTCATAATTACAGTTATCCTAAAGTAGTGCCCTTGGCTGGGTTTCCCAGGTGGCTCAGTGGTAAAAGAATCACTTGACGATGCAGGAGATGTGGGTTCGATCCTTGGGTGGGGAAGATCCTCTGGAGAAGGAAATACCAACCTGTGCCAGTATTCTTGCCTGGGAGATCCCATGGACAGAGGAGCCTGGCAGGCTACAGTCCTTGGGATTGCAAAGAGTTGGACATGAATGTGCTTCTGAGCATGCACTTGCACAGTGGTGCTGGTTATTGCCTTTATCTGTATGAATGAGGACTGTTTAGATGTATAGCCAAAGCAGGGGATAGTCATTGAACATTAATTCCTTGAGGGCGCTTGGTAGGGATCTTTTCCCTGAGTTCACTTGTAGTCATCTCTTCTCTATTTTTATTATTACTACTACTTCTATCATTATTATTGTTAGTCTTGGTGTTTCTCTTTTCCTATATATATAAAAAGGCAGAAAGAAAATTTTATATATATGGATAAATGAGGTTATATAATACATAGGTTTTTTTTTTTTGTCTCCTTTGCACTTAGCACTTTGTATTCTAGATTCCCTGAGTCCCTCATCTTCTCCATTTGTTGTAGGTATTGCTACACCATTTTTATACATTCAGTGCTTTTTGTCTTAAAATCTTCCAAATTACACTTTACACCAAGAGAATCTCCCTCCTCATAGTTTGTCTGCTGTTCATCTTTCAAATCCCATTTCTTCTGTCAAACCGAGTCGGTCCGAGGAGAGGTGAGAACTGCTGTGAATATGAGAAAGAACCAGAGAGTCTTGACAATGTGTAAATATGTGTGTAGACTTAGGCTACCCAAGCTCTGACTCGTAATGGCCCTGAGAATTATTTTAAAAAAAATGATACAGTGTGTTTTTACTGAGTCTTAATCTTAAAAGGTAAGTTTGGCTAAAAGTTGGTCTAAATTATTAGTACATAGACTTCTTGTAAGGATATAAAAGTAATCATTGGCAAGTCACTTTATTTGTGTCCATTGATAGGCAGTGTGTGTGGGAATAAATAGCACATACAGTGTTGAGGTGCTTGAGGTGTCTTCATGTTTATCATGATTGTTTTCTTCAGCATTATCCGTTAAACCCTTTAGGAGCAGAACCAGGCCTATCCACATTATACTCAAAGTCTCCTGTGTACTGATAAGGTTCTCACAAACTCTTTTGACAGTATCTTTGAAAAGGTGAAAGTTGAAAGTCGCTCAGTCGTGTCCAACTCTTTGTGACCCCGTGGACTATACAGTCCCTGGAATTTTCTAGGCTGGAATACTGGAGCAGGTAGCCTTTCCCTTCTCCAGGGGATCTTCCCAACCCAGGGATCGAACCCAGGTCTCCTGCATTACAGGCGGATTCTTTACCAGCTAAGCCAATAATAGCCTTTCCTATTTATAATATTGTGGGGCTGTTTTGTTGTCTGAATTGTTTTCTTCTCCCTCTCCAGGTGTCCGCAGTCGAGTCTTTGGAGGGCCCACTGCTTCAGGTGGAAGGCCTGAGTGACCTCAGGCTGGAGCTGCACAGCAAGAAGATGAACCTCCACTTGGTTCTCATCGACGAGCTGCATCGGCACCTGTACATCAAATCCACTAGCCGAGTCGTGCAGCAGAACAAGGAGAAACGGAGGATGAGGTTAGTCGAAGAGGCTCTTTGCCACAGCGTCTTGTGGCCGTGTAAAGCTTTAAGGGATATTATTTGTTTTCCAGAATGTGGTTGGAGTTTATTTTACTTCTCTTTTTAACAAAATGTCTCTGAAAATGTAAGACGGTTTTGTGATAACGCTACCTGTTCTGAAGGACTGACGTTCATTGTTTGTTCATCCCCTCACTTCACATTTCCTGTGGTCCTTTTATGTAAAGAGACATAGGAAACATTTACTGTGGGCTTTTAATGTACTTGATCAGGGAGGCTCTGCTATGTCTCAGAAGGAAGAGAAAAACCCTTAAAATGATAGTGCAGTCCTCCTAATTAAGAAATGTAGGCATATGAACTGAAGTGAGAAGATTGTTTGTCACTTAGAGCTGCGTACAATCCTCTTTCCAGGGCAGTTCAGGCGAGGTTGAGAGAGAACACTTTTGTTTTATCCTTGGTCTGGGTGTAGCACAGGCCTGTGATGAAGGGCCTGGGTGGACTCAGAACGTTTATTAAGTTAGGGGAGACCTGGTAGGGAATAAGACCAGATGGTAAGATGGTAGGACATCGGTGTTACTAACATGTGTCAGATAGCTGTGCATGTCCTTCCAATATCGTGTAAAATAGCCTTAAACTAACTGAAAAAGGAAGATTCTTCAGAGGGCAGTTGAGTTGAACCCTGTGTACTGTTGACACTTTTTCATCGGACTGTAGATGAGAGGAACACTGGAAGCAGGGCATGCTGGGAATGAAGTCTGTAAAATCCCATCCTGTTCAAACCCAAATCGCCAACTTTGTGTGTGATGCTTCAGTTCAATCAGAGCCCATGGCAGAGAAAGAGGAGTTTCCGTCTTTTTTCTGTAGATGGGCACTGGAAAACCTTAGGCACACAAAGTAAGCTACAGGCATGTACCTCAGACTTAACCTAAGCACTGGATCTCAATACAACATTGTTGGAGAGTCAAGTGGTGGGTGGGAGCAGGGCTAAGGAAATTCCTTCCAGAGTGTCTGGTGGTGAATAGTGGATCTAAATAGTTTTCTTCCTGTGCAAGGATTAAAACCAAAAGCCCCTTCCCTTATAAGCATAAGGGAAAAAGCATTACATTGAGGTCTCAAAGAAGAGCATTTATTTGAAGGAAAGGATTTATAAAGCTGAATAGAAAATGTTTAGGAGACTTAAGCTCAAGGTTTCTCAAAAGATGCAAGATGATGTAGATTACGTAATTGCTCAGAATTATCAGCCTTCTCCCTCCACTTGAGTGGGAGAAGTGTATTTCCTTTTCTCTGATTCTTGTGCTCTTGGTTTTGCTGATTGTTAGCACAGGGAATGTGCTTGTGCCCAGGCGCATGCCCTGTCATCCTCTGTTACTGCCATGGTGGTGTTGGTCCCTGGAGGAGGAGGAGTTATATAGAATCGAGCCAAGTCCAGCTGAGCTGGCTAGCCTGAGTTAGCCCATCACCAAAATGTGCTTGTTATTGAACACGACTGAGATTCTGTGGCCGTATGCAGCAAGCACGTAGCTTCTATGAAATGATAATGGGGAGTTATATGAATGGGATTGAGAGAGATGCAAAAAAAAAACTAAGCAGGAACAAAACGTAGGGAAAATCAAGATATTAATAGGGAAATTAAGTCTTTTTTAAAACACTGGAAGAATTGAATCAGTGATATGGAGGGAAAACTTATAATGAAGAAAGAAAAGACAAAATGATGAAAGATAATAGATGTGAAAGATGGAGAAGAGTGATCAATAAAATGATTTTAAGCATTGTATAGAATGACAGTAAAATGATAGTGTTATAGGTTGAATCGTGTCCCCTTAAAGTTCATGTGGTTAGATCCTAACTCCTGGAACCTGATTGTGACTAAATTTGGAGCTAGGGTCTTTCAAGAGGTAATTTAAGTTAAAATGAGGTGATTAACATGGGTCCTAATTCAACATGACTGGTGTCCTTACAAGAGGAAGGTTGAACATACACTTCTGAAGAGGGAAGGCCATGTGAAGAAACAGTGATGAGACAGCCATCTACAAACATAGGAGAGAGGCCTCAGGAGAAACCTACTCTGCCAGCGTCTTGTTCTTGGACTCCTCACCTCTGGAATGGTGAGAAAACAGATTTCTGTGGTTGAAGCTGCCCAGCCTGCGGTACTTAGTGATGACAGCCCTCGCCAACTAATACAGAGAGAAATAGTGGTAGTACTTAGAGTATGAAGAAAGAGACCTACTTAAACCTACTTGGTCTGCAAGTCAAAATGATTCAAGGCAAAACTAGTGAAAAATGGACTCTTAGATGGAATCAGAAAGCTTTTTGTGAATTTAACAAAAAAATACTATAAGCACCAGGGAGAAAAATTATGTTCACTGCTCTGACAGAGATAGTTATATGCCCACCCAACCCATTCTCACCTTTGTTCTGTTTTTAATTATTCATTTACTATCTGTTTATTTTTGGCTCTACTGTCTTTGTTGCTGTGTGTGGGCTTTCTCTAGTTGTGAAGAGCGGGGCTACTTTGTGTTGCGGTGGGTGGGCTTCTCATTGCGACGCACAGGCTCTAGGTGCACAGGTCTCACGAGTCGTGGCGTGAGCACAGGTCTCACGAGTCGTGGCGTGAGGACTCCGTTGCTCTGTGTGGCATGTGGAACCTTTCTGGACCAGGGATCAAACCACAGCTTTGGCAGGTAGATACCCATCCACTGTACCAACAGGGAAGTCCCCTTTCCTTCCTTTTTTAAATGACAATTCTTATTTTGTTCATGGTGGCCATGTATCTAGCTAAAAGACTACATTTTCCATCCTGCTGCCATCCCTCTGTGTAACTAAAGGTGATTAGTGAGACTTCTACTTGCAAGATGTTGAATTAGGACTCAGGAACATTCTTCAGAGGCGCCAGAGAAACTGGTATGCTCACTCTTTTACCCTTCGCCTGCCTTCCTTTACTTCCTATCAAGGACTTGGATTGGGGCTGTAGTCTTGGACACTAGGTGACTTTGAGATTGGAAATCAGGTCTTAAACTCTTTAATGACATGGAGCCTCCATTATACCTCTGAATGGGATTTTTGTATCTTTATATGAGAAGAAGGAAATCCTTTTGATTTGCTCAGGTCATGGCTGTTTATATGTAGTTGAAACTAGTCCTGATAAACAGAAAGGAGCAACAATGAGGCTCACTAGGATTTGCTTAACCAAAATACTAGATGACAGCAGAGCAAAGTCTATAAGGAATGGAAAAGGATTGGGACCAAAAATCTCTATATCCAGCCAAGTGTACATAGACAGCACAGCAACATTTTCAGATATAAATTAACACAAAATACAAACCTGGAATTCTTTTCCTGAGAAAAATACTCAAAGATGAACTATAAGATAGGAACCAAAATGAGCAGCTTGAGAATAATAAAGTTGTAGGTAGTTTGAAACTGCTACCAAGACTGACAACACAGCATCAAATATGTACATTTGCATATAAACAACTGAAATATTTTTTGTAATAGTTTGAAATATTTCTATCAGAAATATAAGCTGAAAACTCTCTTTGAAAAAGGTCTATTGATTAAAGAATGCTCTGTAACAGTAAACAGAATTTATATCCCTATATTAAGTTAGTAGAGACTGGGAAATATGGATAAGCTGGAGATGGAAAGGAATGCTGAGTTCTTAAGATGAATCAGAAGGATTTTAATAATTGTAGAAAAAATATGTTTAATTCACTTAATTTGGTGTTTATTAACCTAGATATGTATAAAGATTTTTATGTTAAAAAGGCAGAGAAGACAGAAGCAAATAAAACATACTCTTTATTATAGGGAATGATGTTTTAGCCAATATTCTTGACTGCAAATAGCAGAGTCAGTCCTGGTAATAAACAAGGAAAGAAATTTAGTGGAAGGTTATCAAGTCGGTCACAGAATCTAAGAAAAGTGAGTCTCTATAGTCAGGCTGTAAAACTCTGGAGGGACCAAGAGAGATGAAGCAGCTGGGTGCACATCACAGGCAAGCCACAGGAAGGGTCTGGTCGGGTTGTGACATCAAGCCCGCAGTTGCTGAATTTTCAAGGTGAATGATCTCTAAATGTCACTTCCCTCTTTCTTTATTTCCTCATGATTCAAAGTGTTGTCTGGAAGCTTCCGGTTCTTGGAGCCTGACACATGTCAACTTGTATAGCGGAAAGAAGTGCCCTTTTTTTCCTGCTTTGACCCAGATGATGGAGAGTCTCTCCAAATACAAAGGCTGTTCCAGTTGTTGGTATACAAAAGCAAACACCCAGCAGCAGATTTCTCCTGTAGGATAAAATGAAAGAAGTCACACAAAGCCGCAGAGAACCTAGGGCTTAACTTTCTATGCAGGGTGATCCAGAGACTGTTGAAAAAGGATGTGTACATTTTTGTGTGTATGCATGAGTGCGCGTGTGTGTGTGTGTGTGTGTGTGTGTAGGGATGGAAAGACTCCTTTCTGTTAACTGTTTTGAAAGGCATGCGTGCTTAGTCGTGTCTAACTCTTTGCGACCCCATGGATTGTAGCCCACCAGGCTCCTCTGTCTATAGGAGTCTCCAGGCAAGAATATTGGCGTGGGTTGCCATTCCCTTCCTCAGGGGATCTTCCCAACCCAGGGTTTGAATCCGGGTGTTCTGCAATGCAGGCAGATTCTTTACTTTCTGAGCCACCAGGGAAGCTTATTTAAATAAATTTTCTTTCTGTTTTCAAAAAAAGAATACTTAATACCTTTATAAGATGAAATCAGTAAAAAAAAAAAAAGTTATTTTAAAAACGGTTAGTCCTTTTACTTCTTGCATGCATCCTGGGTTTAATATGTGATTTGATCTTGCTTCCTTGGACACTCTAGCTCATTGGGGAGAAGATTTCAGACTCATGGATTTTGGTGACCATATTTGTCTCTGGGTGCATAAAGGGTGTCCTTGACTCTTGTATTATTTGCTCCCTAACTATTTTGTCTTTAAATTTTTTTCCTTTTTATGTGTGTCTGTTATCTTTCAGGGCTTTTCCCCTGCCTCTTGGCTTAGATATTAGCTTCCCTTTATTTTGTATTGCATGTCTTCTCTCTTGGGTTATCATTTGATACCATGACTGTTTCTGACTTCTCTACCCTCTGAATCATTCATGATTCTTTCTGTATGTTCAGGCAGATCTTAGAACTATAGAGAATTACCATGCAAAACATTCCTGATTCATTATTCCGTTACATTTTCTCACCCAGGGCACATTATCTTCGACAGATCATTCTTAGCTGAATTTGATTTAACCAACTTTTACGAGCACCTGCTCTTTGACGGGTCCTGCACCAGCTGTTGGGGTTATAGGGTGAATATATTAGTTATTAGATTTACAACTTAGAGTTCACATCACCTCTGTTAAGTTTTATCTTGATAATAAAATCAACCAAATGAACTGCTGCTGTGCATTTTGGATATAGGTGGACATATTTATTATTAAATAGAGGAACAGAAATAAGTTCTAATTAAAATGCAAACATTTAATAAGCTGTTAGCACTTCTATCCTTTCTTAAAAAAAAAAAAGAAAAAGGCTTCATGGCTCGAAATACTGAAGTGACACACATTTTGAAGTAGATTCTTCCTAGTTGGGTGGATGTTTAATGGCCAGGAAGTCCTAGGGTTTATAGTGGTAGGGGGTTGTTTTTGGTGTGGTTAATATTGCTTTATAATTTTCCTGTCGCCCACCATGCGGTTATTAAATATCAAGGCACTCAGCTAGAATATACAGTTCCTGATTTTGAGAGAAGGGGTGATATCTTATTCTAGAAGGATTTATGTGTATCATCTCTTTTTCAAGTCAGTTGTGAATGATTCTGAATTGATTTAAAATTTGTAACCATAAATATTTAAAAAGAAAAGTAGTTTCTATTAATATTTCTTTGAAAAGCCATTTAGGTGATTTATATTAATTAGCAATTCACATTAATTGACAGTCTAATATTTTTTACCTAAGGTAACATTGGTTTATGCATTGTATGTTTCTTGTCTGCAGCGTTTTATTTTGACTTCTGTATGCTCTTCAGTGTGCTCATCACCAACAAATTAGTTTTCTTTTTAAAAAATATTCTTATTTATTTGGCTATACCAGGTCATAGTTGTAACACGTGGGATGTAGTTCCCAGACCAGGGATCCAACCCAGGTCCCCTGCATTGGAAGCATGGAGTCTTAACCAGTGGACCACCAGGGAAGTCCCAACTAATTAGTTTTCATCCATCACCCTCCATTTAACCCAGTTTACCTGTTTTGCCCTCCTCCTATCTCTTTTCTCACTGGTAACACTCCTCTGTTCTCTGTTGTGGTTGGTGGTTTAGTTGGTCAGTCATGTCTGACTGTTTGTGAACCCGTGGACTGTAGCCTGCCAGGCTCCTCTGTCCATGGGATTTTCCAGGCAAGAATACTGAAGTGGGGTGCCATTTCCTTCTCCAGGGGATCTTCCTGATGCAGGGATTGAACTGCTGTCTCATGCATTGCAGGCAGATGTTATTTATTTTGTTTTGGTTTGATCATTTGTGTTTGATTTTTATATTCCACATATGAGTAAAATCCTAAAGTTATTTATCTTTTTTACTTTTTTTCACTTATGCTAATACCCTCAAGGTCTACCCATGTTTTTACAAATGAGGAAGATCTCCTATTTTTTATTGTTGAGTAGTATTCCATTGTAGGCATATGTATACATACATAAAGATAATGGCAGATGTATATACACACACAGTGTGTGTGTGTGTGTGTGTGTATCTATATATCCTCTTTATCCGTTTATATGTTGATGGGCACTGAGGTTGTTTCCTTATCTTGACCACTGTAAATAGTGCTGCTATGAACATAGGGTGCACATATCTTTTTGAATTTGTGTTTTCATATTCTTCACATAAATACTCAGAAGTGGAATATCTGGATCATGTGGTAATTCTAGTCTTAATTTTTCCAGGAATCTCCATTATTGTTTTCTGTAGTGGCTATACCAATCTGCATTCCTACTAACAGTATATAAGGGTTCCTTTTTCCGCACATTTTCTCCAACAATTGTTATTGCTTTTAATAATAATCTAGTTTTTATTTTATTTTTTGTTTTCAAAAATATATCCTCTGATGGATTGAAAACTCTTTGAGGCTACTAATACTTCTCAACTTTATTTCTGATGAACAATGAGGACAGGCCTTTTCTTGCTTCTGAAATTGAAACAGAGGTTGGTATATGATATTCTGTAATAGCAGGTACCCTTCTGTTGAGTTTCCTATCTGTAGTAATTAAATGAGTGGGTGTGCCCCCTTTCTTTTGAACTTTTATGACTATGTCCTTCCATAAAAGAAGAAGAGAAAAACCAAAAGTCATTTCCAGAGTTCTTGCCTTTGGGTTAATGTTCACAAAGGAGAAAATTGAAGCCCAAGGGAAAATTTTAGAAGGAGAAATGAGTCTATGAAAATAGTTTTGCAGTAAATTGACTTTCTGAGAGTTTATTGATGGAGTTAGAGGGCCCTTCTGGCTCTGATAATAAAGTCAGCGGGTTATGTTTTTTCAAAGTTAAAATGGCAAGCTGTTTATCACCCTATATTTAACTGAAATATATTTTTAGGTTAAAACTGAGAAGGTAGCTGTATGTTTTAATCTAAAGTGAATTATGTGCACCTCTATTTACAGAAGTGTGTATTATGCTCACATATACATATGACTGCAAACACATGTGTATTAACTCCTGCCTCATTTACAGCTGTGGCAGGCAGTATTTGGCTGTGTACTTCAATTTCCTGTTAATCGATACCTTCATTTATCAGTGCTTTAATACTAGCTCCTCCACTTCTGTTATGAGAATACTTATTACATTTATCAAGTCTTATTCCTATTATTTAAAGTTGAAATTAACTTTTTCCTAATTACTCAGAAACAGCACTGTTAACGTCAGTGGTTATCCTCTGTCTCTTTGGGCATGTATGTCCGGAGGCTAGGCAGGTGCGTAGAGCTATTTTCCAGGTAAGGATAAGAAAGAGGTAAAAGAGAGGTAGCTGAGGAGAAGAAATGAGAAGATAACAGTAGTCAGTGTACACAAGCTGAGTGGATAAATATGTGATTGAATTGGTTTTATAATTAGATGATTATAGCAAATCAGTGGGTTGGAAGGCTCTTTCAGATTTTCTTAAGATAGTGTAGGCAAATAGGAACTTACAGCTTTATATTGGAGAAGAGTTACTGGAGCTAACTATGTCACTTCAATTCCTGGTAAATGCTATTTCTGTAACTTTTATGTCTTATTTTTCACTTGAGGTTTCGCATTAGTTAGCAAGTGATTCCGGCACTTGGAAATGCATGAAGCTGGGTTTAGCTCATATGTTAGTCATACTTCTTGGATGCTCAGCCCTGAGCGAAGTGCCAAGCACACGGCAGATGCTGAGACTTGAGTAATGATTCCCTCTTCCTAGTGATAAGTGAAAAGGGAGAAGTTAATGAAAGTCAGTTATCCTCCTGGGCAAGGACGATGGCTGTCAACATTGTTCAGCTCAGTTGCGTCCAACTCTTTGCGACCCCATGGACTGCAGCACACCAGGCCTCCCTGTCCATCACCAGCTCCCAGAGATTACTCAGACTCATGTCCACTGAGTCGGTGATGCCATCCAACCATCTCATCCTCTTGTCCCCTTCTGATCCCACCATCAGTCATTTCCAGCATCAGTGTCTTTTCAAATGAGTCAGTTCTTTGCATCACGTGGCCAGAGTATTGGCGTTTCAGCTTCAGCATCAGTCCTTCAATGAATATTCAGGGCTGATTTCCTTCAGGATGGACTGGTTGGATCTCCTTGCTGTCAACATTGTTAACATTCAATAAAAATAATACCTTAAAGGATAATTTTTCCCTTTAATAAAAGTTTCTGAAAGTTTTCTGAAAGAACTTATTTTTTTAATTAGCGTAAGGATGCACACACATACCTAGGTTAAGAATACACACATACCTTTGGTTTCAAAGGAGTGATGGGAGGCAGGTGGGGATGTCACTCTCGTCGATGTTCCAACTTCCACACTTTTTTTTTCCCCCTCCACTTGGAGGAAGCTTCCTTGAAGGTGTAGTCTTGTTCCTGCTCACCACTGCCTGCTCTCCCTTCCCAGCTCATTTGAGAATCACTTCCATGGTAGCCACTGTGACTGGTGATGTCACTGGGACTGGAGGGAGGCGAGAACTACGGCTTTGACTCATCTATCTTTGGAACATGAGTTAGAGAAACTTTTCTGTTGGAAATGCAGAGTGATTAGATGATTCAGTTTCTTCAACCGGTATTATTTGCCTTGGCACTGCCTACATTCTTGTACTTATCAAATGTATATAAATGGGACTTATCTTAAAAATTTGTTTTTTATAGTCTTCGTGTCACTTAAAATTATTGTGTTTATATGGAGACGCTAAAGTTAATAAGATGAGTTGCTGGACCTTTTTGGAAAAGGTGAAATTGACCATCGAATATTGAATTAACCTATTTGAGATTCCTTAAATCATCTTTCATAGGTGTGATTCTCAGCTTGATGAAATTCATGAACTTTGCGTTTTTTTTTTTATTAAAGGAAACTAAATGTAGTGAATTCCCAGTGTATCTTAAAAAAATAAAAATTCCAGCTTGAAAAACACAAGTTAAACTGGACTTAACTATTTAAACTTTGATTCATTTATCACAATAAGGTGTTATTTGCTCTTCCTTTGCTGATAAGTTTAATACAGAAACAAAGAGGTACTGGAGTTGCATAATTTGGTATGATCATCCAGATCATCAGAATATCCACTGATTTTCTTAACCTAGTATTGAACTAAAAAGATAAAAATGTAAATATTTGGAATCCTTAAAATGCATCTTTATTCACTTGTCTGTGACAATCACTGCTTTATGATATAGACTGGGGGAATACCTGAAGTCAGAGTGTCAGGAGGGTTCATGACAAAAAGAAAGGAATAAAGGACGGGCATGTCCTGGGATGTAAGTAGATTTTGGAGAAAGTGATAAGGGAGTAACTATTGCTGTCCGTCCCCTTCAGCTCCCTGGTGAAGGACGCTTCTCCTGTCCCTCTGCTTGACGTTACAAACCTTCCTACGCCTCGGAAATTCCTCGATACCTCTCAGTATTCTACTCCTGGAAGCTCCAGTGGTAAGTATTGAATTTTTCAGCCATTCAGCTGCTTTTTAATGGGCTGCAGTTCCTGGACACCAGCCAGGGTGGGCATTCCATTTGAGCAGCACTGCCTGTTTTCTTTGAAGTTGAATGCCTGCTTTTGGTGGTGTGTGTGGTTTTTTTGCTCTAACTTCTGTTGAGCCTGTTAGCTTTCACCCAGCTGCTGCACATAGCACCTTCTTGGTCTGGTCCGTGAGAGCTTCTGAGTGTGACCTCTGCTCAGTAGCTACATTCCTTGTGTTTTCCAAGTGGCCTCTCCACGTCTACACACACGTGAGTGTGTGCCTGTGAAGACACACTCAGTGCACTCTGAGGTCGTATCCACACACTAATCCTGTTCCTTCTTGAGCTACCTCACATGGTACGAATGAGACAAAGGTGGGCCATTGTTGCCGATATTTTAAGTTGGGGGAGGGAAGGTGTAGTTTTGAATATGGAAGCAGAGTTTAAGGGGATTTTTCTGGAGTGGCTCAGACCTGCCCCAGCAGAGGGTTCAGTTCATCTCAGCTGGGCTCCGAGCTTCTAGGCCGCTGCAAACACCTGCCCTGCCCTTGCAGCCTTGGGTTGGGGAGGTGGTGACTGGATTTTTTTTTTTGTGGGCTTGGTATGACCTCCTCACAAATGCTTTTAAAGTAATAGTAATGTCTTTTAAAGGAATAACAATATGATTATTATTGACTTTTCAGATGAAACAGTTCTTCCTAGTTCTGTAGTCCTATCGAGCTTGAAATGATGAAAAGGTGGAAAAATAATTTGAGTTCAATTGACGCATTTTGTGCAACTGGCAGTGTTTCTTTTGAGAGCCTAAAAATATACTGTTGCTGAAGCAGATTTAATTACTTTATAATTTAATTAAATTCTAGGATTATTTAAGCTTGGAATGTTGAAGTTTATTGCTTTTACTGTAGGAAAAGTATAAGAATTGCTTTTTTAAGGTGGGTTGATTTTAGTTTTTTATTGAGTTATTGTTGATTTATATTGTTGTCTTAATTTCTGCTGTAACAAATTGTTTTACAATAAATTTTAGCTATTTAAAAATCCAAACACATATTATGACAGTTTACAAAGCTGTGTATTCCAACTTCTTCCTGGAGTAAAAGGTTTTGTTTTCTCCCCCTTTCTTTGCTGTATCGCTGTTGTGTGAGTTTTGACACTGCTTTGCGCTGTTGTAGAGTGTGGAATTATAGTACAGAAAATACATTTATACTCTTGATTTATATTTTACCTCTGCTTTTTGTGAAAAGTACCGATTGTTAGATATTTGTGTCTTTATAATGTGAATTGCCGCTTAGCCTGGTTATATCAATTTAGGTAAATACTGCTGAGTCAATGGCCAAGTGAAATAAAAATTTTAATTGTTCATGAAGAGATGATGGGGCAGGCGTTTTGAAAATGAAAAACATAAATACCAAATAAGCTGAAAAAAGGCCAGTGATGGCAAATTTCAGTGGAAGCTAATTCTGCAACATCTATTACTTTTAACGAGACAGCTTTTCCTCTCTGTGTGCTTTTTCTGTCAGGCCCTGCAGTTAGCCTTTATCGCTGAGTGGAGCTCCTAGTGATACTTTGACTTCAGCCATCTGTCCCTAAGTTTTTGGGGATGACTCTGGAAGAACTGCGTGTTAGACTAGTGGAGCTTGGGACCATTATGAAGATGGCTTGTAGATGTGGCCACAAAACTTTCTTTTTAGAAGGGCTCATTTCCTCCTCTTCTTGATTTTTCTGAGGGTGACTAAAAAAGATAGTTATTGATTAAAGTCAGTAGTAACAGTAGTTAACATGGGCTTAGTATACCTTCTGTCTGTGAAACAGTGGAAATAAGTGCTTTACATGAATTAACTCATGAAGTCCTTCAGTGATCTTAGGAGAGAGGCTCTGTCAGCCCCATTTTACAGGTGAGAAAAGCAAGACTGAGAATGGTGAATGATAGGTTTAAGTTGACACAGCTGACACATAGCGCTTGTGATTTCACAGCGGGAGCTGGGTTCCAGAGCATGCACAGTTTTCCTGCAGATCAACTAGATTCTAGATTTCTGTCACTGCTGCAACAGATTACCACAGGAAATGTATCACCCTACAGTTTTGTAGGTTAAAAGTCCAGAATGGGCCTCACTGGGCTAAAATGAAGTTTGTAGACAGGGCTGTGTTTCTACCAGAAGTTCTATAGGGGAATCCATTTCCTTGCCTTTACGTGCTCTTAGAGGCTCTTGCTCTCCTTGACTTAAGGCAGGCTCCCTTTCTCCATCTTCACAGCCAGGGACAGTGGGTCACATTCTTCTCACCTTATACCTCTCTGATCCACTCTTCTGCTTCCTTCTTCCTCTCTTGAGGGACCATGTGATTAAAATTGATTCCCACCCGGATAACCAAGGAACTTTTCTCTATCTCAATATCCTTAACCTTAATCACATGTACAGAGTCTCCTTTGTCATGTAAAGTAACAGAGTTGCAGATTCTGGGGATTAGTTCATGAATATCTTTCATGGGCTTCCCTGGTGGTGGCTCAGTGGTACAGATCCCTGAGTCAGGAAGATTCCCTGAAGAAGGAAATGACAACCCTCTAGAGCCGGTATTCTTATCTGGGAAATCCCACGGACAGAGGAGCCTGGTGGGCTATAGTCCATGGGGTTGCAAAAGTGTTGGACACCACTTAGTGACTTAACAACAACCTTTCAGGGCCCATTCTACTTGTCACAGTCTGCAACTACTTATTTTCTGACCTAAGTTATTTTTAGGAGCCAATATATAAAAATTTGACTTTCTTGAAATGATGTGTGAAGTCTTTGCAGTTCTCGTTTTTAGGACGATATTAATCTGGGTCACATTATTAAAAGGGATGGTATAAATGAGAAAAATGTAAATTATGTAGAGAACTGCATAAAATGTTTCTAATAAGTACATGTAAAAGTGTGGAGCTGATGAAATATACTATAATAAAGGACAGAATTTTGTCTTATTCTAAGTAATGGACAGTAAGTCCTGAGAGTCTATTTGTGAAGTGCTCTGCAAGTCAGCCTAGAAAGTAAGTCATTTTCAGCAGGGAATTTAACATAGGCTCTTAAAGCTCGCTTCTCATCTTGTAAAATAGTAGAATTGAGGGTGTAATCCATTAGAGCTGACATTTCTATAGAGGAAGTTGCAATAGGGAATCCCTGGGTAGAATAGATCTCCCATCGGGGTGCCATAAATTAAAGTTGCAGGTGATTTCTGAGAACTTTCAGATTATTATTAATTAAATGAGAATTTTGGTGGCTTGTGAATGAGTCATTTTTCAGATGTCTTATTTAGAGATAGAGTTGTGAGTGATTTTTATGTGAGAGGTGTTCTATCATAGTTTCTATGTTACCATTAGTGGTATACTATACATCATTCAACTGATGGAGCAGTCCTAAGGTATTTGGGGCAGGTACTGTTACTGTCATTAGGATTATTATATTTTTGTCATATTTAAGGGTATTGCCAAATATTTAAGTTATCATAAAATTGTATGGAATTATCTATGTCTGTGCCTCATCTAATTAAAAATAAAACTTTTAATTATGACATGCAAATTCCAGGCACAGATTGGCAGAAGCAAGTAACATATAAAGAGAAAAATGATTAGCTTTCACTTGATTTTCCTACGTAATCATTAAGAAAAGCAATGGCATAATAAAGAACTGGACAAATGGGCAATTCACAGAAGAGTCTATATACATGGAAAGATGGGCATTTATCTGACAGATGTTCAAATATCAAGAATATATAAAGAATTCCTATAAATCCGTAAGATAAGCAAGTAGAAAAATAAGCAAAAATATGAGCAGGCAGTTTGCATAAAGGGACAGCTATATTAGTCAATATATGAAAAACTGCTTATACTCTCTAGTTAATCAAGTGTTGTTTTAAAAATAACATGAAAAATCAAGTGTCATTTTATGAATACGGAAGCTGAATTCAGGGATGCTGAGTGATTGGTCGAGGTTCAACCGAAAAGGTATTTGCTGGAGACTGGCCTCATGCTGTCCTCACTCTAAACACGTAAAGGATGTATTTTACAAGCATTTTTTCTATTATTCTCATCAGTCACAGTATTTTATAATGTACAGGGAAACTAATGTCTAATTTAGATGTAGTCATTCAACTATAACTTAGGTAGAAGCATGGAAAAAGTGTGGAGAAAAGCCAATAATTATAGTGAAATGTTGGTTTAAGCTTCTGGATTCTCAGTATGTCTTTTTATTTGGCAAATTGCCTTTGGAACGTTCTGACTGAGCAATTACACCCAAGGTACACAGGCATTTCATTTGTGGCTTCTTTATTCATTTTATTCACACTCCTGCTGGGATTGCTGTGAATATAACTATAATGAAACTGGACTTTTCTCTCTCTTTTCTTTCTGGTACCAGCATAGGTTAAGCAATAAAACATAAAGAGAGCACAAATGAAATTATTTTTTCTTCTTTTGCTGCTGTTTTCTTGATGTGTGTTTTATTTCCTCAAACCTTGTTCTGAGACTTAATATTTATCACAAGAATTTGGGGTTCAATATTTTAAAAATTCTCTACGTGGGTTGGGAGCTATGAATCCTAACATAAAAGGAGATGAAGTACCTCTTTTTGGAACTCAAATGTCACTTTTAGAATAGTGAAGATCCGATTCTCCAAAATCTTGGCATGTTTTGTTTTACTTCTGTCCTTAACGATAGGATCTCCCTTGGTATTTTAAATATAACTGTTTCTGCAGTATCTGTGCTTTTGCTCTTATTAAGTATCTTTGATTTCTATGATTGATCAGAAGTAGAATTGAGGAATATATACAAGGGAGACAGAATGGAACTAAATAGTTTCTAAATAGAAAAATGAAGCAAAACCAAAATTTATTTATTAAAAATATATTGATTTTTAATATATAAACTGTATTAAATAATATGTTTATATAAATACTATATATAACATATGCATGTATATAAATATATAGACCCCAAATTGCAAAGACTCGGACATAACTGATCAACTGAACTGAACTGAAAATTGCCAAAGTAATCCTGAGAAGAAAGAACAAAGCAGGAGGCATAATCCTCCTGGCCTTTAAACAATACTACAAAGCTCCAGTAATCAAAACTGTGGTACTGTGACAAAACCAGACATGCAGATCAATATATAGAAACAGTGCGATCTCAGTCACTAAATTGTATCTGACTCTTTGTGACCTCGAGGACTGTAGCCTGCCATGCTCCATTGTCTGTGGATTTTTTTAGCAAGAATACTGGGGTATGTTGCCACTTCCTTCTGTAGGAGATTTTCCCGACCAGGGGTAGAACCCACATCTCCTGCATCTTCTGCGTTGGTAGGCGGATTCTTTACCACTAAGTCACCTGGGAAGCCCAATACATATAATCTACATTTATACATGTACAGTATATATATCCTTATATGTACATACTCATAGTAAAAATATGAAAACAAACAGGAAAAAGATACAGAATATGAATACAGGTATACCTCAGAGGTATTGTGGGTTTGGTTCCAGACCACCACAGTAAAGAGAGTCGCAGGTATCTTTTGGTTTCCCAGTGCATATATGTTATGTTTATATTATATATAGTGTAAATGCTATGTAAATAGTTGACAGCATGCATCTAAATTCAAGTTTTGCTTTTGGGAATTTTCTGGAATTTTCTATCCATGGTTGGCTGAATTTGTGGATGTGAAACTCATGGATATGGAGTGCCAACTTGTTTGTCTTTATCCATTTTTAAATTTTACTTTTAATCTATTAATGTCCATTAATGGATTTCTTAATATTGAACCAATTTTTCATTACTAGAATAAATTGCTCTTGATCATACTGTATTATTTTCTCAATGTAGTATTGAATTCTGTCTGCTAATGTTTTATGTAGGATTTTTGCATCATGTTCATGAGTAATAGTGGCCTGTGGTACAAATCGTACTAGATTTTGATTTCAATGTAATAATTTGCTGCATAAAAGGAATTAGGACATTCTCTTTCATTTTTCAGTGCTCTTGAAACAGTCTATGGAGCTCTGGGAGTATCTGGTGTTTGGAGATTTAGGAATTTCTCTGTGAAATCTTTTGGATCTGTTACATTTAAATATATTCACTTTTTATTCAATAATTTTGTTTCATCAGTGTAAATTGTTCTGTTTAAACTTTCTGTTTCTATTGGGATCAATTTTAATAATCTGTATCTCCCTAGGCAACTGTGGATTTCATTTATTCAATTTTATTTATATAGAATAATGTATATAGAATAGTGGCATCACTGACTTGATGGGCATGAATTTGAGCAAGCTTCGGGAGTTGGTGATGGACAAAGAAGCCTGGTGTGCTGCAGTCCATGGGGTTGCAAAGAGTCAGACATGACTGAGTGACTAAACTGAACTCATTTATATAGACGTCTATAAAGTATTTTCTTACTGTTTTGAAGTTCGTTTCCTTTATGTCATGTATCTAATTGTGCTGTTTCCCTGTTCTTCTTGATCAAAGTAGCTAATGGTTTGTCTTTGGTGTTAGTTTTTTCTTCCAAGAAATAACCAGAATTTTGATGTGTTGATTAGTTAAGTAATAGAAATTTTTCTCTCATTACTACTTTATATCCCATAGATATCATTTACAAAGATTGTCTCTTTTCAGTTTTTATTTCTCCTTTGATCCAAATATTTTTAGTAAAAGAATTTTAAATTTAAAGATAAAAGGGTCCTTTTGTGTGTGTGTTTTTTAAATATTTTCTAGTTTTGTTGCATTGAATTGAGAATGTTGCTTGTAATATTTTTACTTTATAGAACTTACATTTTCTTTGTGACTTAATATATTATGGTTCATTGTTTTAGATATTCAGGGGTACTTGAGAAGAAGATCCATTTTCTCTCTTAGATGAGGCGTTTGATGTATATTTGTGAAACTCTTATGTTGTTTAAGTTGTCTATGTCCATTTTTTATTTTTATTTTTAGTGCTTTTTTTCCTCTATCTTTGACTCACCTGTAGTTTTTGTTTAAAAATGTTGATTGCTGTTTTTGGGTACGTTAATAGTTGTGTTAGTGAACAGTTGCAGCTTCATTTGTGAATTGTGCTTTTTGGCATTAAAAAATGCCCTTCATTGATGTGGTTAATGCTTTTTGACTGACATACTGTTCATTCAAACGTGGAAAATTCTTAAAGAGAATTGTTACAGAGATGGGAATACCAGACCACCTGACCTGCCTCCTGAAAAATCTGTATGCAGGTCACGAAGCAACAGTTATAACTGGACATGGAACAACAGACTGGTTCCAAATAGAGGAAGGAGTACGTCAAAGCTGTATATTGTTACCCTGCTTATTTAACTTATATGCAGAGTACATCATGAGAAATGCTGGGCTGGATGAAGCACAAGCTGGAATCAAGATAGCCAGGAGAAATATCAATAACCTCAGATATGCAAATGACACCACCCTTATGGCAGAAGAACTAAAGAACCTCTTGATGAAAGTGAAAAAGGAGAGTGAAAAAGTTGGCTTAAAGCTCAGCATTCAGAAAACTAAGATCATGGCTTCTGATTCCATCCCTACTACATGGCAAATAGATGGGGAAACAGTGACCCAGTTTATTTTTTGGGTCTCCAAAATCACTGCAGATGGTGACTGCAGACATGGAATTAAAAGATGCTTCCTCCTTGGAAGAGAAGTGTATGACCAACCTAGACAGCATATTAAAAAGCAGAGACATTACTTTGCTGACAAAGTTCCTTCTAGTCAAGGCTATGGTTTTTTCAGTAGTCACGTATGGATGTGAGAGTTGGACTATAAAGAAAGCTGAGCACTGAAGAATTGATGCTTTTGAACTCTGGTGTTGGAGAAGACTCTTGAGAGTCCCTTGGACTGCAAGGAGATCCAACTGGTCCATCCCAAAGGAATTCAGTCCTGAATATTCATTGGAAGGACTAATGCTAAAGCTGAAACTGCAATACTTTGCTTATCCGATGGGAAGAACTGACTCATTGGAAAAGACCCTGATGCTGGGAAAGATTGGCATTGGTGGTTCAGTGGTAGAATTCTCGCCTGCCTGATGCTGGGAAAGATTGAAGGCAGGAGGAGAAGGGGATGACAGAGGATGAGATGATTGGATGGCATCACCGACTCAATGGACATGAGTTTGAGTAAGTTCTGGGAGTTGGTGATGGACAGGGAAGACTGGCGTACTGCTGTCCATGGGGTCGTGAAGAGTCTGACATGGCTGAACGACTGAACTGAACTGTTCATTCTATATTTTTAGCCTTTCTAAATTGGCTTTAGTATGCATATAGTGTATATAGTTTGCCCTTGCTTTTGTAAGCTGAATTAAAACCTTTTTAAATAGATGAGTTGAATCCATTGATATATATTGATATGACTGATGTCTTCTATCACTACTGTATCATAGTATTTTATAAATATGTATATTATGTATGCTATGTTTCTTTCTAAGATAAGTGGTTTTTTCTTTTACTTATACAGATTTTTTTTTGTCTAGAAAGTATCCTCCCCCGCAACCCAGTAATTGTCTTTTAATGTATACTTAAAAAAAAGACTGTTAGCCTCTGTTTTTATTTATGTTAAACCTTTACTCTCAGATTTCTCCATTTTTATTGGTATGCTTTAGTTTCCATCTTTTGCCTCCATAATAAACAATCAACTTACTTTCCTCTTTTTCTCCTGCCATTTTTTTTAGTTGCATAGTTTTACTTTTTTATGGCATACTGCTACTTTTGTGTAGTTGTTTTCCACAACTTTTGTGTTTGTATTGAATCTACATTTAAATGTTCTAAATGTTCATGAATAGACATTTTGTTCAAGTTTCCTAGTCATTTCTTGGTTGGGTGAAGTTCATTATCTAAAAAATTCCTTGAGGAGCCATGGATGCAGAGTTTCTTTATTTGAAAACTTTTTATTTCTTTTTCCTAGAGCCTTGATACTTAAAGGGCCACTTTGGGATTCAAATTCCTTAGGTTGTACTTTATTATTATTATTGTTTTTACAAAATACTATTTTGTTTTTTTCTTTTTAGTGCTTTTTGAAATTTCTGATTGCTAAGGGTTTTTTCCCCCTTGTTAAAGTTCCTTGATTCTTAGGTCTTACAGATTTCTTTTTAATCTTAGGAACTTAAAGATTTAATAGGATATGCCTTGGAGTCTTGATTTCTTTAGGTATTAATTTTCAAAGATACCTAGCGGGCTGTTGTTTCATTTTGTGCATTCAGTTTTTTTTTTGGTAAGTTTTTTTGGTTTACAGTGTACTTTTTGGTTTTAAATGTACTTTTCCTCTTTATCCCTCTATTTTTCTTTGTCTGTCTTCCATTTCTACTACTCTCTCTTTCATCTTTTCATTTCTACTACTTCTTGTTTTTATTCTCCTTTTTATCCTCCACTTTGGTTCCCTGCGTTTACTCAATATCCTTTATCGAATAAATCTTTTCATCTGTTCTGTCTTGCATATTTTGTATTGTATTCTTGAGGTATGAGATAATATTGTCTTTTTCTTCCCTCTCTTTCCTGAGTTTTGTAAGTTTTCCTTTCACACTTTGCTTGTGGTTGTCCATGTCTGTCATGATTTTTCATATCCCCAGATTCTTGTTTGAGTATATTAATTCCACCTAGAGTGTTATCACCCAGTTTCTTGTGATTCATGCTTACTGGATGAAAATTTCCTCTTGACATGTGTCAAATTTTTTTTTTGGTAATGCTCTCATAACAATGTGTTCATTATTTTTTCTATTCATTTTTCTTTGATATTTGGGGTGTGTTTTGTAGGATTCCTAGCTCATTGGCTCCCTCTTCTGTCATTATAGCAAACTGCAGATACTTTCATTTCAGTTTAGTTCAGTCACTCAGTCATGTCCGGCTCTTTGCGACCCTATGGACTGCAGCACGCCAGGCTTCCCTGTCAATCACCAGCTCATGTCCATTGCATCAGTGATGCCATCCAACCATCTCATCCTCTGTCATCCCTTTCTCTTCCCACCTTCAATCTTTCCCAGCATCAGGATCTTTTCCAATAAGTCGGTTCTTTGCATCAGGTGGACAAAATACTGGGGTTTCATTCAGCTTCATCATCAATGCTTCTGGTGAATATTCAGGATTGATTTCCTTTAAGGTTGACTGGTTGGATCTCCTTGCAGTCACAAGGGACTCTTAAGATCTTCTCCAACACCACAGTTCAAAAGCATCAATACTTCGGTGCTCAGCTTTCTTGATAGTCCAACTCTCACATCCATACATGACTACTGGAAAAGCCATAGCTTTGACTAGACAGACCTTTGTTGGTTAAGTAATGTCTCTGGTTTTTAATATGCTTTCTAGGTTTGTCATAGCTTTTCTTCCAAGGAGTAAGCATCTTGTAATTTCATGGCTGCAGTGATTTTTGGAGCCCCCCAAACATAAAGTCTTTCACTGTTTCTCCATCTATTTGCCATGAAGTGATGAGACCAGATGCCATGATCTTAGTTTTCTGAATGTTGAGTTTTAAGCCAACTTTTCACTGTCGTCTTTAATGGACTTTTTATTTTGGTGGTGGGGTAAGCTTGTTTGCTCTCTGAATCGTGACTCTGTTTGCCTTTTTGCTTTTTTCTCCATTCATCATCCCATAGCCAAAGGGCATATTTCTCTTTCTTTTTGTTTCATTTCTCTCTCAGAGGCTATGTGTTTCAAACACTGCTCATTCATGTCTGCTTTTAAATCACTATCATTCAAGCTGTGATCTGCTTGTATACCTTTTTAGTATTTTTTTAAAAAAACTTTTTAGTATTGAAACTTAGGGTTGACTTTGTCTTTCTAAAACTTTGATTCTAAATCAATCTTTAGGTTCATCATTAACTCTTTAAATTTCTTTATCACCATGTTTCACAGTATAGTTTTGCTTGTAACAAAGCTTTGTGGCAAAGGAGGAGAGGGAGGAGGAGCATGATATAACACTTCCTGGGATTAGGTGATTTTTTTTTCTTCTTATTTTTATTTATAGTTATTTTGAATTTGGGGCAATTTCTGTGTTTCAAGTTATCCTGAAAGCCTGGTTTTTATGAATTTTGTTTACTTTTCTTGTCCTGTTTTGCTTCCGAAGGAAATGTTGAGAACTGGGGATCTAAGCCACCATCCTTGTCTTCAGGAACCCTGAAGTGTTAGTAAAGCTAGAAGTTTTAAAAATACTTTTTAAAAAAAATGTTTTGGTGTTTGCCTTGGTGTTCATAATTTATCTCATTTGATAGGCACAGTTCTCTTGATAATGTTATCTCCTCCTCACATTTGAAAAAATTGAGAGAACATGCAACTAGACATAGATTAACACATAATTTAATCTAAAGTGCTGCCAAGCTTTTTGTTCTTTTCTACTGTATCATTCTATCTCTAAGGGCAATTGAACTTACAAAATCATACATTAACAACAGACTGCAGCCTAATAAAGTTTAGTGAATATTAATATAAACAATCAATTTATTCATCTATTCCTTGTCTCTTATCCTGTGTCCCTGTTACATTTCTAGTAGCCTCTTCTCCATTGATGGCTACTGTTTGCCTTACAAAGAGGCATCCTTCTTGCTCTAGGAGATACAATGTGCATTTACTTCTGCTTTATTGACTATGCCAAAGCCTTTGACCTTGTGGATCAACAAACTGGATAATGCTTAAAGAGATGGGAATATGAGACCACCTGACCTGCCTCCTGAGAAATCTGTATGGAGATGAGGAAGCAACAGTTAGAACTGGACATGGAACAACAGACTGGTTCCAAATAGGGAAAGGAGTACATTGAGGCTGTATATGTCACCCTGCTTGTTTAACTTGTATGCAGAGTACATCATGAGAAATGCTGGGCTGGAGGAAGCACAAGCTGGAATCAAGATGGCTGGGAGAAATATCAATAACCTCAGATATGCAGATGACACCACCCTTATGGCAGAGAGTGAAGAGGAACGAAAGAGCATCTTGATGAAAGTGAAAGAAGAGAGTAAAAAAGTTGGCTTAAAGCTCAACATTCAGAAAACTAAGATCATGGCATCTGGTCCCATCACTTCATGACAAATAGATGGGGAAACAGTGAGAGACTTTATTTTTTGGGTCTCCAAAATCACTGCAGATGGTGACTGCAGCCATGGAATTAAAAGATGCTTGCTTCTTGAAGAAAAGTTATGACCAACCTAGACAGCATATTAAAAAGCAGAGACATTACTTTGCCAGCAAAGGTCCGTCTAGTCAAAGCTATGGTTTTTCCAGTAGTCACGTATGGATGTGAGAGTTGGATTGTAATGAAAGCTGAGTGCCAAAGAATTGATGCTTTTGAACTGTGGTGTTGGAGAAGACTCTGAGAGTCCCTTGGACTGCAAGGAGATCCAGCCAGTCCATCCTAAAGGAAATTAGTCCTGAATATTCATTGGAAAAACTGATGCTGAAACTGAAACTCCAATACTTTGGCTACCTGATGGGAAGAACTGACTCATTGGAAAAGACCTGATGCTGGGAACGATTCAAGGTCGGGGGAGAAGGGGGTGACAGAGGATGAGATGGTTGGATGGCATCACCGACTCGATGGACATGAGTTTGAGTAAACCTCGGGTGTTGGTGATGGACAAGGAGACCTGGCTTGCTGCAGTCCATGGGGCTGCAAAGAGTTGGACACGACGAAACGACTGAACTGAACTGAGTGCGTTATGTCACCTACGAAATTGATTCAACAGATGTTACTTTTGTTTTTATCCTAGTAGAGTACTCCACTGTACCTTCCCTCCACACCTACCATTGTTTTCCCCTTAGCCCACTTTCACTATGGAAGGATCAATGTATATTCATTGTGTTTTCAAAACTCAATGCAACGTGGAGTTCCATCTTCCCCTCTGAATTGAAGCTATCCATGTGCTGAGGCTATAAAATCTCCTAGCTCCTTGGAAATGATTGCCCCCAGTAGCAGCAGCTGTCAGCAGCTTTTGGCAGCCTCCTGTCAGGAGTGGGGTGTTATAGTGTCTGTAGTTTTCTTTAAAGCAATTTAATCTGCACCTTAGGGGTGCTTAGTTAACAGTTTTGAAGTACCTTAATCAGGAATGCACACTCTGGGGGTAGTTAGTTAACATTTGAAAGACCCTAATCAAGATTCTATACTCCAGAGGCAACCAGTGCATCAGATACTGCTCTCTCAATATGCAGCAGTGGGTGCATTAATTAGAATAAAAGATGTTAGAGGTAGTTTTTCATTGGCGAACCCAATGGTATTTAAGATAAGTAGTTGACCAAGTCGCTCCACTGGGGCATAAATGGAGGATAAGGATTTGATGAGGCCAGTAGCCTTCCAGTGTGGGTCTGGAGCTTGGTTTGGTTCTGCGCTTGCAACCTTCAAAGGATTTTTGTCATCTCACCTGTCCACTGGAGCATGTTAAGTCTCTAGCTCTACGGGGGCCAAATCCTGCCTGCCTTTGCCTGCTTCTCCACCCAGAGCTCATTGGACACACACTCTGGCTCGACTTGTTTGCATTTTCTTGTCCACAGAGATGATGTTGTCAATTTTGAGCTAACTATTTCTTTTTAATTTCTTAGCTTATATTTTATGTATAATTGAGTTTTGAGCAGATTGTGTAGCTTAGATATGAGTTTACAGTGCCAGGGTGATCAGAAGCGTAAGAATTATTTTTAAGCAGTAACTTTCTTATTTCCCCCTTAAGAATATTGCCAGTGTTTTGAGGCCAGGCTCAGAACAGTGAGGACAGCATTGATGATGTGCAGTTCTCTTGATACTTTGTGGTCTAATTAGGCTTGGTAATTTTTTCGAAGGTTTTTTTTAAAAAATGCTGAATTCTGATTAATAGTGACAGTTCTCTTAAACGGGGATAATGTTCTCGAATACAGCATGTAAATTCTATTGGTTGAAATCATATATATGAACTTTACCTAATTTATGGACCCTGTATAGTGTAAGAAGTGACATCTATAGGAATTTCTATAGGAAACACTGCTATTATCTCTTATGCCTTAATTGACATGTATAACTGTAAATGATAAATGGCATATTCAATAAAAGGTTAAGGTGAATTACCAGGGCCCTTACCTTCTGCAGTTTAATGACATGTGTATAGGCCTGGCCTGTGTTACCTATCTTCTTACCAAACATACTGAGAAAAATAAAGCAGCCAGGGGCTGGTCTCGGTTGCTTTCTGTATTTACTAACGAACAGAAAAGTAGTTTTCTTTTATAAGATATTTAGCTGCATAAATGGACTATTCACCTGGCTTGTCTGTTACTAAATGGGCTCTTATAATTAGCTGTAGGCCTTGGAACCAGAGATACCTAGAGTTAACTAAGGTTTAATGGAATCAGGGAATGATAGAGCTTGAAAAGACCTTAGATAGCATCTAGTTAACTCTTTCGTGACTACCATAGTGTCCTAGTTAAACCCGCCTTCCATGATCCCATATATCCACCGAGGTGTAGATATATATGCTTATCTGTCTGCCCTGTCTTCTCTGTTTACCTGTTTAGTAACATATGTGTGTCTAAAAGAAACAACTGGAACCAGGAACATTTTAGTACAAATAGTTGGTTAAAGAACATCAAAGTCTTTTAACATTTAACACAGTCATAGGTTAAAGTTTTCTAAACCAAGTTCAAGAAATTCTCACTTGATAAGGTCCTCAGCAAAAAGAAAAAAGAAAAAGTAAATATAAAAAATCAAAGATAAGAGAATTGGGAAAGGTATAAAGTATTTCTAATTTTAAAGTGTTCTAAAACATTGAATACATGTTATAACAATAGAGGTACATACAAGAGAGTGATTTAGGGTTTATCAGTTTTGAAATATGTATATTTTGTTCTAATGGTGGTGTGAAGCCTTGCTGAGTTTCAGCTAAGTTATTTTTGTACAAGGCTTTTTCCTTAAAGCACCAATAATTCTATCTGACCTCAGTGGGTTTTTGTGATTATTAGATGAGTCTTCACAGCTGATTATATTATTCTTTGGAATTGCCTTTTAATTTTCAGCTGATGCAAGTGAAATAGATAATATAAATTAATTAATATTGGCTCTGTTCAGTGTTTATGCTCTAGGAGATTTTGGGAGACAGAAAGATAAGTTTGTAAGCAAATGTGCCATTTGGGGCTGTGGCATTTTATTTTTCATACCTTGCTTATTTGTTGTTTTTAATAGGCTAGTGGTCACATTAGTGTGCATATAAGTATCTGGATGCCATGTAGTCTAGGGGCTTGTTGATTTCAGCTGTGTGTACCTCCTCACCCAGCACTCATCATCATCCAGCACGTGTGCAAGTTGTGACGTTTAGGTGGCCCTCTGATAGGTCCTCTCTGTGACTCATGTGCTCTTTCGTGAAGATCATTCTGTCCCAGCTGAATTTGAATTACTTTTTTTCCTGCCTAAAGCTCTGCTTAGAGGTTTTGCTTCATTTTCCCTCTCTGCCATGCTGCATTTAGATGGTTCCCTGGCCGCTTAGTACTTTTCTACTGTTGAAGTTGGTTTTGCAGGATGGAGTATTTCTGCAGCTTGAGGTGTCCAGTTCTTTATGTGTAAAACAAAACCAGTAACTAAAATGTCTGTTCTTGGAATGTCATGACTGGAAATATTGATGACTTTTTTTTCACTTGGCTTCAGAACTGTCATGTCGGTTTGGAGGCTGAAAGCTTCTTGGTTCTACTCCCAGTTTGCTAGTATTAAAATATTTAAAATTAATTACTGTATCATCAGATGCCTTCTATGCTGTGAAGGAAACTATACGGATTTGATCATTCTGTCTCCTCGTCTCTTGTTGTGGGTTTCAGGGGTCTAGTGAGTTGAAGTTATGGATAATCTGTAGAGGGCTTATTCACTTAGGAACAAATTTGTGTAAGTAATTATATCATGGATGTCATTACGTGAAGTGAAGTCATTAAGTTTATACGTTAGTGCATTTTATGAGTTGGGAGCAAAAAAACAAATTGAAGGGAGTAGCGCACATGCTTTCTGAAGTAGAGGTTTCAGAAACTTTATCCAGTGGTTAAAAGGATTTATTCCATATATTGGGATATTTTCATTCTTCCCTAAATAAATTTCAAAATACTCCAGTGGTGCCAAAGAACTTTGATTGGGTCTGTAGTATAGTTGAGCTTGAATCTACTAAAGAAGAATGTACACAGTCTTTGAGGAGCCACATTTTTAAAAAATTCAAAAGTCTCTGTAAAGATTTTGAAGCGTGGGCTTCAGCAGTTGTGGCCTCGGGCTTAGTTTACATGTGGCATATGGGAACTTCCTGGACCAGGGATCGAACCTGTGTCCCCTGCATTGGCAGGTGGATTCTCAACCACCGGACCACCAGGGAAATCTTGAAGGGATCACATTTTAAATGCCTTCCAGGTGTTTAGAAGAGTGAAGGAGAGAGGGGAGGATGGGAACAACTTTATTAGGGTCCATCCTTAGGCTTTTACTCACTTTTGCTTTTGTCTATTGTAGTCCACCAATCGTAAAATAAAATCATTTTTAGGCCAGAGGGTTTTAACCTGTAGTTCTTTCGGTTGTTGTGGAAACCCCTGAAATTATATGAGGAGTGTTACTTGTATGTGTGTTAGTGTGAGGAAGAGGCCTGTGGTTTTCGGTAGGTGACGGGCATCTCAGATCCCAGCTCTGCCCTCTTTCCGGCTCCCACAGGGGCTAAAAGCCAGTGTTAGAAGCTATTTCTTTCATCCCCAAACCTTACAGTTTAGATGAAAGCTGCCGTCTAAAGATCTACTACTCAGAAAACTTCCATGGATTAGCAAGACCTATCTTTAGTAGGTAATGATATTATATTAGACGTGTATTTAAAGAAAAATAGAAAGGTTTTTTTTTTGTATTTATGGAATATTCTCTTTTCTTCACAGTTGTTTCACTTGTACGTACTGTTTTTCCTTTCTTTTTCTTCATCTCTTTCTCTTTAAGTTACTTTTAACTTATGTGTCTTTTCTTTTCCACAGATATTTGTCTGTTTATCAAGCTACTTATCTCTCCTAATTAGTAAATATGAATTTAAGACTATGGTGTGGCTCTTTGGAATTCTGCAGCATCAAGTGTGGCATTTTATAAACACTGAATGTTGATAAGTGTCACGAACCAACTGACTCATTGCCGAAGTGTAGAACATTTTCCTATTGAAGATTTGCTTACTTTTAATGTTTCTACCCCTTATTAACTAATGGGTTGGGTATAATTTGAGGAACATAATTTTTTTTCGCGGTTCTTAGCGAATTACAGTATAAGTATAATTTATTTAAATTTAATTGAAAAAAGTATATGATTCCTTTTAAGGGAGTGGTCCCAGAGTTTAGATCCATACTCATTTTTTTTTTAAATCATATTTCCATATCTTTTTTTTTTTTTAGCTTTTTATTTTGTATCGGGGTAGAGTCAGTTACCAGTGTTTTGGTAGTTTCAGGTGAACAGCAAAGGGACTCAACCCTATGTATACATGTATCTATTCAGACCCATAGTGGTTTTAGATGTGGTCATGCAGTCTATGGATACTGATTGATGTTTTCTTTCTTTCTATGTTTTTCTTTTTTAACAGTGAAGGAAATAAACCTCCAGGACATCAAGGAGGATTTGGACTTGGATCCAGAGGAGAACAGCACCCTTTTTATGGGCGTCCTCATCAAGGGGCTGGCCAAACTGAAGAAGATCCCAGAGACAGTGAAGGCAATCACAGAACGCTTGGAGCAGGAACTTAAGCAAATCGTGAAGAGGTCTACAACCCAGGTGGCCGACAGTGACTACCAGAGGGGAGAGAACCTCACGGCTGAGAACCAACCAAGGTAGGTTTTTGCTAACTGTATTTACTATTCCTTTTGAAGGGTTGGGAGTGGTAAGTATTATATGTATCTTTGTTGTTGTTTAGTCACTAAGTCATGTTTGACTCTTTGTTGATGTTATTTCTTTTTTTTAAAAAAAAACTTTATTTTGTATTGGTGAGTATACCTAATTAACAAATAGTATTGTGATCATTTTAGGTGAACAACGAAGGGGCTCAGCCTTACTTATATTAATACATGTATCCACTCTCCCAAGGCCCCCTTCCATCTAGGCTGCCTCGTAACATTGAGCAGAGTTCCCTGTGTGATACAGTAGGTCCTTGTTGGTTATCCATTTAAAATAGAGCAGTGTGTACATGTCCCCATCCCACACACCCTAACTGTTCCTTCCCCCTATCCTTTCCCCCTCCGGCAACCAGAAGCTCCTTTACAAAGTCTGTGAGTCTGTTTCTCTTTTATAAGTAAATTCATTTGTATCATTTCTTTTCTGATTCCACATGTAAGGAATGTCAAAAGATTTCCCCGTCTGACGTACTTCACTCAATGTGACACTCTCTAGGTCTGTCCATGTTGCTGCAAATAGCATTATTTCATTCTTTTAGATGAGTAATATTCCACTGTATATATGTACCAAGTTTGTGTTATTTCTTGAACTTTGGATGCTGTAGACCATACAACTCAGATTGGTGAAAACAGCTTGAATGAGCATAGCTCAGCTGGTATTGGATGTAGTTGACAAGTTGTCCATACTCAAATGTAAGAAAGGAGCAGTTATTGAATATTTCTTAAGCACTAAACTGTATTCAAGGCAATTTGTGTATATTACCTTATGTAATTCTCATTACAACTTTTTTGTTTGTTTGTTTGTTTATTTATTTTTTTATTGTTTTTGCCATACAATGTCATGATATCACCATGGGTTTACATATGCTTCCCCTCCAGAACTCCCCTCCCTCCTCCCTCCCCCCCGGGAAATCTCGCTGCACCAGCCCCGAGCATCAGTTGAAACAAGTTAATTATCATATGTCTAATCAATCATTACAACTTTTTGAGCTACTTAGTATCTGCATTTTACAGTTAAGGAAACAGGGGTTCAGAGATAAAATATTTTAGCTCAAGGTCACAGAACAAGTGGCTAGTCTTGGAGTTGAGTACAAGTCCTTGGTCTTTCCTCTGTCCCATGCTTTCTCCCATGTGTGGTGATATTATATTTGCCAATAGGCAAATCAGTCTCAGGAATTCCTTTATGTACTTAAAACAACTAATAAGGTTTAGATTGCATAATTCTTGTTTCATGGGGGAAAACCGAAATCATCCTGTGATTCTGACTCTTGACTGTCATACACTGGGCTTAAAGCTTAATATTCTAATGTCATCTGATGATGGGAGAAGATATTTCAAATTGAGGCTTTCCTAGAAAATCCAAGATTTACTCTACGTGGGTCTCTGTCCCTTCTTCGCGCTTCTCTATTCTCTTCTTCAACCTTCCATGCGCACCAGATAGGGGCAAGGCAAGAATTTGTCATCAGAGGGGGAAAGCCCAATGGAAATTACGATTTTGTCTGAGAACAGAGGGCAAAGTAGAACATTTCTTCTGAGTTGCTCAAATAATATGAGTTCCTGGGAGGTGCTGGACAGTGTGTTCTAGGCAGTATCATTATCAGGCTAGCGTGTTGTGAAGGCAGTTCTACTCTTTGTACTTAGGACTTTAAAAACTTTTTTAGAAAGAAGATAAGCAAATTTAAAGAGAAATAATAGCTTACTTAGTGTGGAGTCCCCCAGATGTACTTTAAATTTTTGAAGAAATTGGTGTATTTTACTTAACGTTTTTTATATTCTTTGGATTTTCTAAATAACACTGATTTTAATTACACATTCGTTTCAGTTTAGTTGCTCAGTCATGTCCGATTCTTTGTGACCTCATGGACTGCAGCACGCCAGGCTTCCCTGTCCTTCACCAACTCCCAGAGCTTGCTTGAACTCACATCCATCAAGTCGATGATGCCATCCAATCATCTCATCCTCTGTTGTCCCCTTCTCCTCCTGCCTTCAGTCTTTCCCAGCATCAGGGTCTTTACCAATGAGTCAGTTCTTCACATCAGCTGGCCAAAGTATTGGAGTTTCAGCTTCAGCATCAGTCCTTCCAGTGAATATTCAGGACTCATTGGGATGGACTGGTTGGGATCTCCTTGCGGTCCAAGGTACTCTCAAGAGTCTTCTCCAACTCCACGGTTCAAAAGCATCAATTCTTTGGTGCTCAACTTTCTTTATAGTCCAAATCTCACATCCACACATGACTACTTGAAGAACCATAGCTTTGACTAGGTGGAGCTTTGTTGGCGAAGTAATGTCTCTGCTTTTTAATATGCTGTCTAGGTTGATCATAGCTTTTCTTTCAAGGAGCAAGTGTCTTTTAATTCCATGGCTGCAGTTGCCATCTGCAGTGACTTTGGAGCCCCTCAATATAAAGTCTCTCACCATTTCCATTGTTTCTCCATCTGTTTGCCGTGAAGTGATGGGACCAGATGCCATGATCTTAGTTTTCTGAACATTGAGTTTTAAGCTAACTTTTTCATTCTGCTCTTTCACTTTCATCAAGAAGCTCTTTAGTTCTTTGCTTTCTGTGAAAAGTGTGGTGTCATGTGCATATCTGATGTTTCTCCTGGCAATCTTGATTCCAGCTTTTGCTTCATCCAGTCCATCATTTCTCAAGATGTACTCTGAATATAAGTTAAATAAGCAGGGTGACAATATACAGCCTTGATGTACTCCTTTCCCAATTTGGAACTTCAAAAATTGATTTTCTTGTAAGCTTCATTCTACAGTGCAATTGGTAAAGAAAGCATTTTCCACTCCTCTTCTGCCGCAGAATATGTCACAGCACATGCTGGAAAAGCATGGACTTTGGAGTTGAGCAAACTTGAGAATTTCATTTCTGTAACTGAGGAAAATGCTGGGTCAGCCAAAAAGTTCTTTGGTTTTTTAATAAGATGTTATGGGAAAATCCAAATGAACTTTTTGGCCCATCCAGTAATACCTGTCTTACAGGCTAGCTCTTGTTAGATGAGGTTATATGGTTAGAGCTTGTTAGAGTAGTGCCAGTCAGTACCGTTCCATGCATAAGTTGTGTATGAATACATAGGTTTGTTTATTCTTGGTTCCTTTCTCAACTTTCATGTTCACTGATCTCTCACACTGTGGTCCAGAGAAGCTGGGAATGTTCCAGATTGAACTGTGCTTGTCTGTTTTCTTTGCCTGGAGCCTGGATTTTCCTGAAGGCCTTTTGCCTCCTTACTGGAACACTCCAGAATTCTGATTTGCTATTGACCCTGTTGCTGCAAGTCCCTGGATGAAAACACTGGACTTTCATAGGGAAACAGCACAACTATAATATATACTAGAAATAAAAGGAAAAGGGCACGGATCAATAACTTTTCTGCAGTTCTCATTACAGTCCCCGTAAAAGCAGTGCATCTTTCCTAGGATTTTGTCCTCTTCTGCTTCCCTTCCATCAGCCCCTTCCAAAATTCACAAGTGGACATTACAGCAGTAGAAGTGGAAATACAGCATACTGCCCCAGGAAATAATAAATGTTTCTCTGTGAAGAATGAGTCAGCAGGAGGGTTTTTTCCCTTCAAGTTTCGTGCTTTGTCAGTATTTTAGAGGCTTTTGTAGGCAGGATACATTGGACACTGGGCCGTGAACAAGCTGTTTGTCTCCATTTCATGCCTATAACGTGATTTCTATTTTACAAAGTCTATGAACCTGAAATTTGGGGCCAAAACTTTTTATTATACAGTAGCACAGAGAAAGCAAATATTTTGATTCAACCATTCTTTTTGAAAGTCAAAGACCAAATTCTCGGGTTGGTGTTCCAAATAACATAATTTGGAGCTAGTCTGTAGTGGCTATGTGCCAACAAATGCTATAAAACTCCCAGAATTAATTACCTGGGAAACTTCATTCCAAAGTGATGGCACTGTTGCTTCTAGAGGTCTAGAAGTTTAGAAAGGATGTTGGCAGTTGATTCTTGAAGCTTGCGTGGTACTTCGTGTTAAACTGTAGTGGGAGGTGTCAGTGATACTATTTTAGAGAGAAGCAAAATCTCAACAGTTTGCATTATTATTATTCTGTTTTACCCTTCAAGGAATCTTATGCTAAAGGGGCAAGAGTCTGTTTTCCTTAAAGGAAGATGGAGCAGAGGCAAAAAGAACCATGAATCCTTCTTCCACAAAATTCTTCTCTCCATTAGTCCCCACTCTCTATGAGATAACTTGTTCTAGTCGTTAGCTTATAAATGCTACTCTGAGACTAGGTACCAGAATATAACTTTTCCTAGAAGTTTCATTGTTAAGCATCATCATCTTAAATATGTTCTGGTTGTGATGCACTGCAGGCCTGTTTTCATTTGTCTTTATGTAAAGCGAATTAATGTTCTGTGCTGTTTCTCTAGAAAAGCAGTAGGAACCAGACTAGTGAATTCTCTTTTGCTTTCACTTCCTTCAGAGCCAGAATACTTTCACAGCCAATTTTCAAAAATCACTGGGTCCTTCACTTTTTATTTTCTTTTATTCTTGACCCCCCAGTCTATTGTCTATTTATAGGAGAAATATTTTGTCCTTCTGTCCTTTTTCTAGTGTCTTAAAACCTCTGTTTACTATGAAAGGAAAATATTCAACTACTGTTGTCACCAACTTGATAGACATTAGGATAACATGTGCTTTAGAATCTCCCAGAGCTACCTGCTACCCATATTTTCCTCAGAAAGCCAGGTGGTGCCTTCGTGTTCAGATGGTTGATGTGGCCTGCAGCCTGTGCAGCTCAGAATCGGTTTCTTCAAGTACCACTGCCTAGTTTAGTTACTGGTTCTTTCCCAAAATCTAGCTCATGAACATTTCCTGTTATTTTTGTTTCAAAAAATCTGGAGGAGGTTCTTCATTATTTAGCAAATAAGTCCCTGTTGGTGCAGTGGTAAAGAACCTGCCTGCCAATGCAGGAGACACAGGTTTGATCCCTGGGTCAGGAAGGTCCCCTGGAGAAGGGAATGACAACCCAGTCCAGTATTCTTGCCTGGGAAATCCCATGGACAGAGGAGCCTGGTGGGCTACAGTCTGTGGGGTCATAAAGAATCGGACACAACTTAGCAACTAAACAAACACAAGAAAAGCATGAGGAATACAGGGAAGAAACAAAATCTTGTCAAAGCTGTTGTATCTTGTCAAGAATATGGGGGAGAGAAGAACTGGGAAAAGAGAAGAATTGGCCTGTGTACAACAGCCACTCGACTCATTTGAAAATTATCCTATTTAAAAGTGAAAGCAGAAGTGGGAGGTGCTCAAGGCCCGTTCCACCTCAGTAAAATTGCTGGTCTGCCAGGTGGATACCATGAGTGCCAGGGAGACCTTTTCCCCTTTTGGAAAATCATTTGCCCTGTCCCTTCATCTCTGTTATGAATGAGGGAAGATTAAGCGTCTGCTGTAAAAAGAGAACATTGCGTATTCTGTGCTCACTGTGGTACTGAGGAAAGATTCATGGGGAAAATGGGAGAGAAACATGCTCTAATGTGAAAAGTAGTTGTGTTTGAATAGGGAGGTTATGGGTCCCCCTCCCCTGATTTTGCAGCTGTTATAATGAAAAATAAATTCATTATTTAAAAATTAATTTACAGTGTTATCCAGGTTATTTAAATCAAAAGAAATAATTACAGGACTCCCCTGGTGGTCCAGTGGCTGAGACTCTGTGGTCCCAAAGCAGGCAGCCTGGGTTCGATCCCTGGCCAGGAATTAGATCCTGCACGCTGCAACTAAGATCTAGTGCAGCCAAATAAATGAAGAAAAATAAATATTAGAACAGAAAGAAAGAAATCATTATGAATGGAAATTCTGATTGGGGGTTTTAGTATGGAGAAATATAATACCTGTTTGCGGACCGACTGGATCATGTTCATTAAGCTGCTTTTTATGATGTGTCTGTGTGATTTTCTTGTCTGTTCCTGGAATGGAAGCTTCAAGAGCAGAGAGAATGCTTTCGCCTTTCAGCACCATCTCTCTGGAATGTAGGCAGAGTGTCCACCAGACCCATAATAAATATTTTTTGAATGAAAGAATGAATTCTGCTTCTATTGGATATCTGTCATGGACCAGGAACTGTCCTAAAATACCAAACAAATAGGACATGATCCGCATCCTTATGGAGTTTAATGCCCTTCTTCTCCTCTAGACTTTTAATCAGAGAATCCTTAGATAACTGTATTATCACAGACTGTGTTAAGTGCCAAGGAGGAAGAACAAAATGTGCCCTAAGGGCATATAGCCATGGGGACACAATCTGGTCTGGGTAGATGGGCATTAGGATGTGTGGTATGTATGTTCTAAATAAGTGAGGCAGCTTTTACTTTTTATTTGAAAACACCTACTTCTAGTTACTCCTACTTATGCTAGTTGTGCAGTTACCTTGACACTGACATATAAGATGTGAGGACAACATCTGATTCTTGATGTGCCATTTTCAGTTTCTTTTGCTGGCTGATAGTTTTGTGGTTGACTAGATTGTGATCATTATTGCCAAGTGTGCTTTTCTTGGAGATAATACCAAATTTTCAGGTCATCAGTAATGTTTGAGAGGTCCTATATTCCTTAGTAAACAGATTGTACTATAAACATTTTTATCTTTGTCATTCTGATCAGTGAAAAATGGTATTTTCAAGGTGGTTTCAATTTGTATTTTTTTAGAGAAAATTTGAGTGGGGTTAAACTTCCTATTTGTATAAACTTTTTTGTTATGATTATTTGTGTTATATCTGGATATATTACTTCAAAATAATCTGGGTTGAGGGTGACAGTAATGATAGCTAAAGCAAGATTAGTGTTAAATGGTAATTGTTGAATCAGGGTGATAGGTGCAGGATGGTTCATGATCCTTTCCTAAAAGTAGACTTATTTAAATGTTGAAATTTTCAGTAATACAGTGATCAAATAGTGTTTTATTTCCTTTTCAGGGAACACCCGTTTTTCCATGATGTTTGTCTTCTCATTGATTTTAAGGAACTCTTTATATATCAAGAAAATTAGTTCTTTGGAATTTATATTGTAATTTCCTACCAGCTTCTTTCTCTTTTGACTTTATGATGTCTAATCATGTATACATTGTTTTTATGAGGTTGTATTTATTAATATTTTTTTAAAGGGTCTGGGTTTTGTGTCAGAACTTAGGTCTTCTTCACACACAGGTTATAAATAAAATTTTCCAAACTTTCTTCTAGTACAGTCTTAGTATTTATGATTTTGAGAGATCTAGTATCTGAAGGTGGAGAAGGAAATGGCAACCCACTCCAGTGTTCTTGCCTGGAGAATCCCAGGCACGGGGGAGCCTGGTGGGCTGCCGTCTGTGGGGTCGCACAGAGTCGAACATGCCTGAAATGACTTAGCAGCAGCAGCAGCAGCATGTATTACACTATATTGTAATCAACCGTATACCCTTTTCGTTTCTGCCCCCTAAGTACCTGCCATGTAATGGATTGTCAGTGTGAGATGAATGCTGGCTAAATAATTGTAACATTTACTTATCTGCTGTATAGTCATGTTTTTCTTCATAGTTGGTAATTGCCTCATTTCCTAAAACTTTTTTGTTCCCTCCTGACTTCTCAGTCTACACAGGATATAGATTTGTAGAGATATACTGAATTATTGGAAAAATGTACTTTCAAGTATTTTAAAAATTCAGAGTCCAGAACTTGAAATGAAGGCATACCATCTTAATAGGCCAGTCTTACAAAGTGGTTGTATCTCTGAGACGTCTAAAGGCTCAAGTCCCAGGGTTAGTTTTGTGGTACAAGTACAGTGTTCGTGGAAAGAGAAACAAAATATTTCTCACGATTTCTTTGTATCTGGGGCTAGAGTCAGGCATGTATTTTTCAAATAAGTAACATTACCTTCCATCTCTTCTTTCTCTATTAGTTACTCGTCTTCTAAATATCTGAAATATAGGATTTGGTGAAATTGGCCATCTTATTTTATAGAAAAATCGTTTAAGAGCAGCTTGGAAGCAAGGTCAGGCGTTTGTCCTTGTGGCTTCTTGTAGCCATTCCCAAGCACTGTGTGTAGCACTTGGACGTGCTTGGCCTCATGGAGGGCTTCGATGTAATTTGGATGAGTGGTTAATTCGAATCCAAGCAAGCGGGAAGCAGGTAAATTTAACTTCAGTGACTATGATTCCATTTGATTAAATCTCTGCTTCTGATTACACATGGCAGTGAAAATATGCTCTGAATGCACCCAGTTATTAAACACTGAAGGATATGAGTAAGATGACCAGAGACATACTGAAAAAATCCCATTATTCCTCAACTGGAATGTAATCCCCTGCAGCCTAACTGAGATTATTTTTAGGACAAATGAAGGGAACTGCTTCTTTACCTCTTATACTGTTTGTTAACTGAAATATACAGCTTATTACCATGAAAGGTAGTACTGGTCCCAAGTCTGCAAACTTTCTTATAAGACTTAAATTTGTTGATGAGATCTTTTTGACATTATCAGGTGAATTATTAACATTACCCATATTATGGATATGTTTATAGCTCTCTGGTAAACGTGTGGTTGGACAGCTGTCTTTCTGATTTTCTGTTGTCCTTTGGTTATAGCCCCTGGAGAAAGGGCGCTTGGCTGAATGGGCCAGAGCTCTTACTCAGTGTTGAACATGTCTTAAATATTTGTTTTGCATTTGTCAGGGTAAAAGCAAAACATTTGCTTTTGATTTCTCTTGTTTTGCCTACGATAGGAAGTTCAATTGGAGATTGGGCCAGTTTAAGGAAATAATGGATTAAATATATGTTTCAGATTATTGATAATGTTACTTAGGTGTCAGCCTTCATGCTGCATCAAGGCCACCTCTCTATTTGGAGGATGGTAGGAACTGCCTTAGATCTTGTCATTTTCTTCATGCTTGTTGGTGTCATAGTATAGGCATACTCCACACTTAAACTGGCACTGACTCTTTGTTGTAGCAAAAACACACAAAAACAGACTTGGGTCAAATGAAATTCTTCCCTTGGTGATGGTTAGGAATGAGGTCAGATATGATTAAAGTACCTTCATGTGTATCTTAGGCTTTATTTTCTGGGCTCCTCTACCTCCTGGTACATGTTCTCTAATCAGATTGAGATGTAAGTTTTTAAGAGGAGGGTTCACTTTGTGTTTGCAGCCTGACTTAGGGCTGGGCACATAGTAAATGCCCAGGAAGTTTAATGAATGAATAGATAAGAAAAATATGAAGAAGACAATTTTTAAATAAGAGTAAGCAATTTTTCTGTTTAAAAAAGTTCTCAGCAGTACACACAGTGGGGTCTGAGGATCAGCAACACTGCTGTCACTTGAGATTTAGAAATGCAAATTCTCCCCATGGTGGAGAAGTGATTAAATTGGAATCCTTCAGTGCGGGGGGGGGGGGCCCACAGGAGTCTCTACTTTAGACGATTGTACGTATGCTAAAATTTGAGAACACTCTTTATAACATCAGAGACATCATGGAGTTCTGCTGTTTTGTAACGTTTATGTTTTGCAGAGCAGCCTGCCATCTGGCGCCTCACCTGAGTGAGGCTCACTGTTGGCCTCATCACAGGCAGGGGCATTATTATTAATCTCAGATTTGCCCAAGCAAATGTGAGAGCTGCAATCACTTGACAGTTCACAAAGCTGGTTGGTGATGGTGGATTTCAGAGAAGTTGCCTCTTATCTGCCATGGAAGTTTGCTTTCTGGCTTCCATAAGAATGGTGGTCGTAGCTCATTTCCTGGGCCTGATTTTGTCCTTCCTCAAAAGAAAGGTATTCACGGCCACACACCCCTTCTCCCACCCATGCTCCCTGCAGTGATCAGTGGCAGCTCTCTCAGCGACAGCCAGACTCAAGAAGTGTGATCAGCCGCCACAGAGTAAATGAGTTTTAATTGGCTCACTTGAGATGCAGACTGATGACTTAGGTACCTAGACAGTTCCCCTAGAAACCTTGTACATCCTTGTACTAAAGACTAATATACGACCAAGTGCTGTGAATAGACACCTACAATCATAACTTTTCTTGTCTTTAAGAAGTGGATTTGTGGAGAATTTTTCCAATGTTCCATTACGACAATATATTATTTTTCAAATGGGTGAATGGCTTTTCTTCCCCCTAGTTTTATTGAGATATACTCAACAGATAGCATTGTGTAGGTTTAAGGTGTACAACATGTTGGTTTAACACACTTAAATATTGCACAGTGATCACCACCATTGGCTAACATCTGCATCACCTCACATAATTACCATTTCTTTTTTGGTGTTGATAACTTTTAAGATTGACTCTCTTAGCAACTTTTGAGTATATAATACAGTATTAACTATAACACTATGCTTTACCTTAGCTCCTCAGAACTTATTCATCTTATAACTCAAAGTTTATACTCCTTGACCACCATCTCCCCTTTAACCACTCTGGTCTGTTCCTTTGACTTTGGCTTTTTATAGTTTCCACATATGAGTGAACACATACAGTGTTTGTCTTTCTCTGTCTGACTTATTTTACTTAGCCTAATACCCTCAAGGTCCACTTCATATTGTCGCAAATGATGGGATGTCCTTTCTCATGGCTGAATAATATTCCACTGTGTGTGTGTGTTATCTGTTCATTGATTGATGGGCACTTAGGTTGTTTCTGTATCTGGGCTGTTATGAATAATGCTGCATGAACATGGGGGTGCAGGTATTTCTTTGAGAGTCTGTTTTAATTTCTTTGGGATATATTTGCAGAAGTGGGATTGCTGGGTCATACGGCAGTTCTACTCTTAATTTTTTGAGGAACCTCCATACTATTTTTCACAGTGGTTGCATCAATTTACTTTCCCACCCAACAGTGTACAAGGGTTCCCTTTACTCCACCTCCTCTCCCACAGTTGTCATTGCTTTTTTAAAATTGTATTTCAGAGTGTAATTGCTTTATAGTGTTAATTTCTGCTGTACAACAAAGTGAACCAACTCTTATATGTCCTCCTCCCCTTGAACCTCTCTCCTCCCACCATCCTGTCTCTTGTTTTTTTGATGATAGCCCTTCTGTCGTGTGTGAGGTGATCTCCTTGTAGGTTTGATTTGCATTTCCCTGGTGATGGGTGATGTAGCGCACCATTTTGTGTACCTTTTGGCCATATGTATGTCTTCGTTGGAAGTAAGTCTTATTCATTTTCTCTGCCCATTAGTCGGATTGTGTTTGTGTTATTGAATTGTGTGTTCTTTATATATTGGATATTAACCCTTTATCAGATATATGGTTTGTAAATATTTTCTCCCACTCGTAGGTCGCTTTGCATTCTGTTGATGGCTTCCTTTGTTGGGCAGAACCTTTTAATTTGATGTTCTGCTTGTTTGTTTTGCTTTTGGTGTGAAATCCAAAGAGTCATTGCTAAGACTAACGTTGAGGCTATTATCCTTGTGTTTTCATGTAAGTTACATGGTTTCAGTTCTAGGTTCAAGTCTGTAACTCATTTTGAGTTGATTTGTGTGTGTGTATGGTGTTAAGAGAGTGGTTCAGTTTCATTCTCTTGCACATGACTATTCAGTTTTCTCATCCTCTTTTGTTGAGGAGACTGTCCTGGCAAAGGCTTTTAAAGAATGATACTGACACTTAAATTGAGAGAAAGAGGGCCTGGGTTTATTTTCTAATTTCAGTCAGTAATTTGCCACACAGTATAAGTTCATTCGAGATCGTCTACTAAGAATTCAGAGACTGGTCATGAGAGACTGACTTGACAGTCAGGGAAGTGACACAGAAAGGAAATTACTAGAGCCAGGGCCAGTTCTTTTCATTTTCAGTGTGTTCCATTCTATATTGCTAATAGTTTTTCCCCTATTCTTTTCATAGCACAGATGGAGAATTAGTCAGCATTCCTTAAATAGTAACTTCTTCTTATGTGAAGGTTGTTATTAATAAGTGGTGAAACAAATTTTCATCCCTTAGAAGTAGGTATTAGATAACCTTGAAGATTAAATGGCATCTATGTCCTGTTTGAAATGAAAAATACTAGTTCAGCCAAGCTTATTATGAAAATGTGTATGTGAGATACGGGAGTGTAAAACGAAGACCATTTTGATATGAAATAATTGATGATCAGTTTCTTTTAATTTTTCATAGAAAACCTAAGCTCAGAGGTTAGTATTTTCTTGTCTTTTAGAACATGGAGGTAGGGAAATAAATATTCTGTGGTTATTGCCTTTGTCTGTCCATGGGAAACAAAGAACCTGATATTAAGGTCTCAGCAGATAAATAGTAGAACAAAACTGATTTTCTACCTTGTGTGTGTCTTTGCTTCGTGACCAAGTAAGGCAGCTTCTTGGCTCCTAAAATGGGTTTTCCAGCCAAATGACTAATTCAAGGTTCCCTGAATGTTAAATTTAGATTCGGATAGTCAAATCTCACCTTAAATATTGAACATTTTTCACAGTTTGATGATATAGCTTTATACCATAGACATTTCTTGCCTTGTGCAACTGTGACTGTCCTTTGACATTTTCTTCTTAATCCTCGGCCTTTTTTCATAGTGGCATTCTGACATGAGATGCATAGGGACAGCTCTGGGTAGGAAGTTAGTAGGATACCTAAGAGAATAGATAACATTTTGCTTGCCTCTGTAAGCAGGCTATTTTCAAAACCTGCTGCGTAATTGGAAGGATGTTTAAAGAACAAATACTTGCTTCACTTGACTCTTCCTTGTTTTTTTTTTTGTAACACAAGATATATTTTATTACATTATTTTTCAAGTTAGCTCTGAATGCATATATCTTTCATCTGGTAACTACATTTCTTTTGCATTTCTTTTGGTTCTCGCATTCAGGTTGATAAGGCTGTCTTTTGAGAAGATTGTGTGAAATGTTTTTTGTTGTGGGGTGCTAAAGCCAGGAGATTATAATATCTAATATGTATTTCCTCATCACTTGTCATCTGCAATTGGGTCTCCATCTCTCTCATCTGCTAGAGCTCATTTTTTTCATTCATTGATTCAACAAATATTTATTGCCTGTCATATGCTTACTCTTATGACAGATACTGGAATACAGTGATAAATCAGGCACTTCTTAACCTCATTGAGTTTACAGTTGAGAGAGGAGGAGGTGAAGACGAAGGCACCTCCGCTAAGGGCTGCATGCGTTTGATTCTCACAGTTTGTAATGAGGAAATTCACCTGAGGAAATCTGTGTTTGAGGAGCCTGAGATTTGGAACAGTCTCATGACACGCCGATAATCCCATGGGTGTTCAGCAGAGAGCTGATACCAAGCCTGGCTTTCTAATGCCAGTCCTGCGTATAGGCATTTATACCACATTGCCATCTCAGGACTGAAATTCTCTTTCACCAACTGTGATGTTATATTGAATATTATTGCATACTATTTTGTGACTCTGGAAATAACATCTGT
>ML662453.1:2594423-2671114 GCA_007570785.1 Antilocapra americana
GTGTGTGAGAAGTAATGCATCTGTGTGTGTGTGTGTGTGTGTGTGTGAGAGAGAGAGAGAGAGAGAGAGAGAGAGAGAGATTTTCTTCTGACTGGTAGAAATTGTAGTTAATGGGAATTCTTATCTCCATGATTCTTAGGCTTATTCCTATCTGAGGCCTTTTCTTAACTCATTTCAGTTTAAGGACCGTCTGGTAGTTTAATGACTCTTCCTGCTCTTTTGTCTTTTGGATCAGTGGTGAAAACCTTGAGCCTAACAGGATTTCAGCAACGGAGCTAGCTGCAGTGGCCTGTTTTATTTCTTCTTTAGTTAATATTTTGTGGGGTGGGGAGAGTGGGATGGGGAGTGACATTCATAGGGCTTTGTGTGGGGGTTATCCTGAGTGTTATCCTGATAGGGGGTTATCCTGAGTGTGTCTGCCACTAAAGGCAAACACTTGTTTTCTCGATTTAGTGCTGTGAGGGCGGTCGGCGAGGGTATACAAATATTAACAACATATTTCCTTTTATTTCTGGTAGCTTTAAAGTGGGCCAGACCGGTGCAGTGTATGTCCTGTTAATGTGAGTGATGCCTGGTCTCTCTTTGCTGCATTAGGAGAGAGTCATCTTGCTTTTTCATTTTCTTTTTTAGGCGGGCATGTACTGGCTAGGAATGGTGGGCCTTGGCAAAGTGTGGGACTGACTTGGATTCTTCTTTGTTTGACAACTCACTCCTCATCTTGATGTGGAGTTCAACGTCCGTTGCTCCCCTGGAACCCTTGGTCCAAGGTCAGCAGGACTGATGAGTTTTCTGTTTCTGTCTTGACCTCCACCGGCCACCATGTGGTCTTGACTCCGTTGCTCTTCTCCTTTGCCTCCTACAGTTTTCCTTCTTGTCTTCTTTTCTTCTCCCCTCCTTGCTTCCTAACCATCTTTTCACAGCTGCTATTTCAGGAAGTGTTGACGCTGGATCTGGCTTGCTTTCCTTACTCTGCATATTATCCCTGAGTAATCTCATCCCCTCAAATATTTGTCACTTTGTAAATTTCCAGTATCGGTCTGTCTCCTGAGCTCCTGACTGGCATATGCAAGTACCAGTGCATAACACTTTAAACTTAACGTCTTCAGATCTAAACCCAGAAGGAATCCTTCAGTAATTTCTGTCTTCACTTTAATTCATTCTCATTCTCTTTCCCTACCCCCACCCCACCCCTTTGCCCTCCCCATTCTCTCTCTCGTCTTTCTATCAGAAAAGGTAACCATTGTCTTCAGAGTTGCTCAACCCCAACAAAGGGACCCTGAACCCTCCTCCCTCTTTAATTATGGTACCATTGCCTCAACTAATTATGTCCACTTTCTAGCATGATCCGTCCTTCAGTTGTGTGAGGCTCCTGGAACAGCTATTAATACTTTGGTTTTTCAGATGGGGACCCTTGGAGAAGTTGATAGATTTTCTTATAATTACAGGGTTGGGAATTTTCAATGTTGGGAAAGAGTGTGCATCTTTTGCTTCTTTGCAGGTTACTTATATGAGAAAGGGAGGGGGGGTGGGAAAAAAAGTGAACCAAAAGAGGAAAGGTAATGTCCTCCTGGTAATGAAAGTCCGCAGGAATCAGTATTTATAATACTTTACTTTTTGAGACATCAGATTCCTTTTTTCACTTTTGTGTATATTTTTGCTTCACCACAGGGGAGGGGTTGAGACCTCAGTGTCCTAACTCAGAGCCACAGCTGAAGATTAAAAAAAAAGATCTATTGAGATATACTTCACATACGACACAAATCACACTTAGAAACATGGTTTTTAGTATATTCAAAGAGTGGGAAACCATCACCGCCATGTAGTTCCAGAACATTTTTGTCCCCTGCTGCAAAACAAACCCCATATGCTGTGGTGGGCAATTCCCACCTACCTAAGTAACTACTGACATATTTTCTGTCTGTAGACTTTGTCTATTCTGAGTGTTTCATATAAATAGAATCACACAATATGTAGTCTTCTGTGACTTTTTTCACTTAGCATAACGTATTCAAGGTTCATGTTGTTGCATGTATTAGTACTTCATCTCCTATGATAGCTAAATTATATTCTATTGTATGAATGTACCACTTCTTTTTGGTCCATTTGTCAGTTGATGGATATTTGGATCATTTCTACTTTTAGGATTTTACTATCATTGTTTTACTAGTATTTTAATATTATGAATAATGCTGAAATCAGCATTTGTGTACATGTATTTGTACATATGTGTGTTTTTGTTTTTCTTGGGTACGTACCTAGGAGTGGAATTTCTGGGTCCATATGGTAATTCTATGTTTAATGTTTTGAGGGATCACCAAACTGTTTTCCAAAGCAGTTGTACCATTGTACATCTTCACCAGTGCTGAGAGTTCAGATTTCTCTACATCCTTTCCAATGCTTTTTTGTCTGTTTTTTTTCATTATAGCCATCCAGGTAGGTTGAAATGGTATCTCCTGGTTTTGGTTTGCATTTCTCTGATGGCTAAAATGTTGAGCATCTTCTGTTTGCTAATTGGCCAGTCATATATCTTCTTTGGAGAAATGTGTTTAATATAGTCAAATCCTTTGTCCGATTTAAAATTTGGTTGCCTTATTGTTACTAGTTATAAGAAGTCTTGAGATGCTTTAGATACAAATCATTTATCAGGTAAATTATGTGCAAATATTTTTCTCCCATTTCTTGCGTTGCCGTTTCACTTTCTGGGTGATATCACTCGCAGCACAGAAGTTTTAAATTTTAATGTCTGAGCTGCACTTCTGATTGGTGTAGTCAGGGTTGTTCTGTGGGGAGGCAGAGGAGAGTTTTCCTGTCTTGGAAACTGGTGGATGTTTCAAAGTGGGCAGAGTGGCGGGTAGAATCTCTCTGCTTCTGGCCTGACTCGTCTCCCCCTTTTCTTCCCATGTAGCCTCTCTTAGGGCTCTTGATGGTCACATTGCAACAGATCTGCCTTGGTCTTGGTCCTCCAGGTGCAGTGGCCCTGTCTCAGCATTTTAATCAGGGATTGCTATTTCGGTAATGTTTCGATGCCATGGATCTCATTTTCCACCTCAGTCGCCCCTTAGGTCTCTTTTCTAGAGAGAGCACTGCCCCCCATCGCCGAGTTGCTCTTGTCCTGAGCAGCAGCCAAGATGTGTGCAGTCCTGGAGTCTGGTGGCCCTGGACGTAGCCAGCAACAGCCCCCCCTTTGGAGGAGCCGCCTCTCTTCCAGTGTGTCTTATCTCGGGTTTGTAAGGCCTGAACCTAGAACTTCATGCCATTGGGAAGTTGGGCACCAATTTGTCTCATGCTTTTGAATATCATGAATCAATATTTCATTTCATTTCATTTCAGTCAATATCATCTCAACAGAAACTGACTCAGATTTGGGAAATAAACGTTGGGTTACCAAAGGGGAAAGATGAGGGGGAGGGATACATTTACATGCCCAATACTGTATATAAAATAATCAACAAGGACCTATTGTTATAGCACAGGGAACTCTACTCAAGTATTCTGTAATAACCTGTATGAGAAAAGAATCCAATAAAGAATAGATAGTTGTTTATATGTAACTGAATCACTTTGCTATATACCTGAAACTAACAAAACATTATAAATCACTTGTGCTGTGCTGTACCAAGTCATCTCAGTCATGTCTGACTCTTTGTGACCCCATAAAAAAATCATTTCGAAAATGTTGGGGTATAGCATAGCGTTACTAGATTTTAGTTTTGTCAAGTAAGGGCATTTGGCAATGTAGCTGCTGTCATGGAAATAAGATTTTTCTTATCGAGAGACTACCAAAAGGATAAAATTAACTACATTTACTTTAGTAAAACGTCAGTGTATGGTCTTACTTTTCTCTCTACCACTGAAAAATGCATTGTGGTCTGTGGACTGACATTTGGGACCCACACTTTACACATTCAGCATAAATCTTTATTTGAAAAGTAGAACCTTAGCTTAATCAGGTATATTCTCTGTATGATGCCAGATACCGTTCTTACCCAGATTATTTACCTACACTGAAGTGTTAGCTATTTCAGTTGTTAAGTTAGATATATCTTCCTGTCCATTTTACTGCTCTTTGTTGATATGTGAGTTGATGTCATATAACAGAGGTGAATATGAAGAATTATTTTAGGTAAATGTGAGTATAAGTGTGAGTTGACCTTTAAAAGATTTAAAAAACATCCTCAATTCAGAGGTAAAATGGGTCCTGTTTACAAATATGGTGTATAATTCTGAATTATATATGTATATTCCAGACTGGGAGGCCTACATAAATTTTTATTGATTCTGTCTTGTCTAAATTAAAATGTCAAAGAGATATTAGGGTTTTATCATAAGACGGTTACTGGCTGTCATGTTGGCACATTAATTATAGTAATTGGGCAGTAAAGAAGCCATAGGAATAGATAATATGCTATACGTTTTGATGAGATTGTAATTATAGCCTTTTATTTATGGTAATAAAATCTTGTTAATTGACATTGCCAACAAGCTCTTTTGCTTTCCTTTTCTACTTTCCAGGTTGGTTCATAAGTCTCCTTAGGAACTATGAACTAAGAGCCACAGATTATACAATAAAGTCACATTCCAAGATTGTGTGTACTTTTTCATGGTATACACATGAAATTCACTTAGCAGATATTTGCTGATCATTCTTCTGAGTGCTCCAGTGTATACAGTGATGTACAAAGCAGTGTCTGCTCTAAAAGACTAGAAATGGGGAAGGGAGGTAAAATGTTTGTATAGAAATATATGTGACCCACATTGATTGAGTCACATATGTCAGCCGCATGTGATAAGTTCCTTAAAAGTGGGATATATTACTATTCAAGTTCATAAAGGAAAGAATGATTCCAGGCACGGGTGATCAGTGATGCTGTAAGGCTCGGAGATGGGGGAATCACTCTGCACCCATGATATAAGCTCTGAGCCATCTCTGAATATACATCTACGTTGTAAAAGTACAGTGAGAGGTAGATGGCTGGATACACTGACATGGAAATCAGCTTTTGTTCTGGGCTCAGCTGCCTTGCAACCTCATTTTGTGCCCTTGAGTATATAAAATTGATGTAATAATATGTGTCCAGCATCTCTCACTATGAAAAATGAGATAATGCAGAGGCCTTAAGCTGCTCCCTGTGGTGAAAGTCAGATTGCTTGGTAGGTGTGTATTTTTTTTTTCAGGCAAGTTAGGTTACACATTTGAATGGGAGTAAGCTCAGCTTTCCACGACTAAAAGGATTAGTGTCCTTATCAGAGTGCCCAATTTATTGCTAGAGAATAGCATATTCTGTGTAACATTTGAACTGTTGTCTGAAAGATTGCCTGAATTCCTTAGAAAAACTTCTTATATGAACATACAGTATAGTGATCACTGAATGATGCTAAAAAGGAAACAGTTGTGTATTGAGCTGCTACTGCTGGTTTATGGTCTTTACAATTGTCTTTAAAATTTTTATACCATGTCCGTTTTTTAAAATTGAAGTATAATTGATTTACAACATTAGTTTCAGATGTACAGCAGAGTGATTCAATTCTCTATATATTTATGTAGAGATTCTCTATATATTCATGTATTATTTTCCATTACAGATTTATCATAAGGTATTAAATATAGTCCCCTGCACTATACAATAAATTCTTAATATCTATTTTATTTATAGTAGTTTGTATCTCTTGATCCCGTACTACCAATTTATCCCTCTCCCCTCCCTTTCCCATTTGGTAACTATAAGTTTGTCTTCTATATCTGTGATTCTTTTTCTGTTTTGTGTATAGATTCATTTGTATTATTTTTGAGATCTCCCATGTTAACTGATACTTTATAATACTTGTAAAATGTACATGGTGAAATCTGACAGAGAAATGCAACAGAGGAAACTGGGGCCTAGGTACAGTTTCAGAGGTTACTTAGACAACTGTTTGAAGTGCAACCTGTTGAAATGCAATGTGCTGTTTAACATGGCGTGTGCCGCTTTAGTTTGATGTTTTTCTTGCAGCCCAGGGTCAGTCAGTTGTGTGTGTGTGCATGTAAATGTTTGTTCTGTTTACTAGGTTACTTCTAGAACTGCTGGAGTTGCTGTTTGACAAGTTTAATGCCGTAGCGGCTGCACACTCTGTGGTCCTGGGATACCTGCAAGACACTGTGGTGACTCCGCCGAGTCAGCAGGAAGATGTCAAGTTGTATGACATGGCCGATGTGTGGGTGAAGATCCAAGATGTTCTGCAGGTAAGGGCCTTTGACGAAGGGTACCATTTTGATTCAGAATAACAGGTAGGAACATGAAAAACCCAGCCACCTAAAATATTTCCTTATTCATAAACAGAGTAAGAATGTAGTGTTTCTATTTAAAGGTGATGGTTGCTGATGTTATGGAGTTCCGTCTTCAAAATACCTTTAAAACAAAGCTTTTTTGGCCAGACTTTAAAATTGGGACATTCTTAATATGTAGCAATCAGGTATCTATAGTATTTGACTTCCTTGTAATGTACATTACTTCGCTGGAATTAGTCATATGTTTATGTAATCAGTACGAAAATGTTCTTAAATACTGTTTTATAAACATACATGTAGCTTAATTTTATGACCATTTTTCGTACGGTCAGCTCTTGGGTACTTTGGGGTAAAAGATGGGTCAAGAGCTTATATTGAGAGATGAAGATAAACCTGTAAAGTATAAATGCATCACTTTGATTTGTTGATGATTGGAGCAATGATATTAGTGTTTGGTGTGATGCTGCAGAGGTGGTATTTAGAAATTTTATTATATTTTCTCTCCATGTGCCAGGAAAATGTATTTGATTTGGCCAGATGAAAATGAGAAATACAATTAAGAGTTAGCTGAAACAAATTTGACATAACTCAGTAGAAGTGACTTGGTTAGACAGCATCTACTAATAGGAAAAATAATAAGTATATGCAGGGAATTGAAAAATGTAACTATGTAGAAATGAAATTATTTGCATGGTAAATAGGAGTCTTTGCAGGAAAAGATAAATCATGAATGTAAATTGTAGTCATTTTTGAGAGTATAGGCATGCTCTTGGTGGATTGATCGATTCCTGGTTATTCATTCATTAGATAGTTTTTTGGATGTAGTCTGTGCTTTATTGATGGTTCAGTAGAAAGAATAAAGATTGTAACTATGTTCCTTGAGTTTATTTTGCTGCTATGTTGATTACTATGCAACCATAGCAGGTGCTTGTTGAATATTTGTGTATTGAATAAAATACCTTTATTTCTCGGAAACTGGTTATTTAATATTTTCTGTCTTGGTTTGTTCATCTGTCATGGAAACATAAGCTTTTCAGGTTACATGCTTATTTTAAGGATAAGACAGTAGATTTTTTAAAATTAATTTTTATTGATGTATAGTTGCTAAGATAATAGATTTTTAAAGCTATTTCAAGAATAGTTAGAATTAAACTCGTCTAGTTCTGTCCATGATAAGGTTACCTCCTACCCAAAGTGACTTGAAAACTGGATAGACTCAGGTAGTCAGCATGGTTAGTTGAGAGAAGAGAATACATGAAGTCAGTCTCACGTTCCTCCTAGCTTCTTCTCTGGGGATGCTTTCCAGACTGTGATATAGGAAAGTGAACAGTCATCAGCAGACTCGAAGCAGATGAAGCAGAGGTCAGGTTTCAGGGATGTGGAGGCAGCTGTGGTTTGTGGATTAGGATACCAAAGGAGAGGGAATTGCAGAGTGAAGGAGCCCCAGATATCTGAAAAGAGTGCTGTTGAGCCTTTGGTCAAAGATGAAGCTTCACATACTCCAATGCGTGGCAAATAGCTATCATGGGACTGTGAGCTGAATGGAAATTGCACAAGTTGCCAAATGCTGGGAAGCATTGGAGTTCAGACCAGCCAGTGTAAGGAGAACTTGGTGAACATCCTGTGCTTTCAGATGTCCCCAGAAAGGTTATATTTTAGGACTTGGGCTGTTCCAGCCATATAATAAGGGATACTATACTTTCACATAATAAAGCTCCAAACCAGGTTTCTACAGTGTTAGCCTATCCACTTGTGAATTAACCGCCTGCCAGAATGAAACCAACTCTAAAGTAGCATAATCCAGATTCTCAATAATGATTCACCACATTGTCCAGCATGCAATTATTATACTTGCAAAAAAGATGAAAAATGTGACTCATCACCAGAATTTTTAAAATGTGATAAAGATTAATATCTGAAATGAAAAATATACCAGATGTATTTAGCCACAGATTGCATGCTGTAGAAGAAAGAATCAGAAAACGTCAAGAAAAATCTATCAAAACCAACCAAAACTAAAGTACAGGGAGAAAATAAACTGAATAGAAAAATGAACAAAGCTGTAATGTCCTATAGGACAATATCATGGAATCCAACATTTGTGTGGCTGCAAGTACAGACAGTGGGGAGCGAAACTGGGGCAGTTGGTTATTGGAAGAAACAGTGACCCCAAATTTCTAAATTTGTTGAAAAACATAAACCCACAGGTACAAGAAGGTCAACAAATCACATGGAAGATTAACACAAAGAATACATACCTAGACATATTATCAGGTAGCTGAAAAGCAAAGAAAAAAATCTTCAAGGTAGCCAGAGCTAAAAAGGACACATTGCCTGTAGGGAACCAGTGATAAAAATTTTTTTTCACTAACTTCTCATCAGAAATAGTACAAGCCAGAAATCGGTGTATATCATCTTGAAAGATTGGGAAAATTTACCTCCAGTTTGATACCTAGTTCCATCCTTGACCTTCTGAATCAATCACTGTGGATAAGCACTGAATTTTGTGGGGTTGTTGTTTCAGCTCCTAAGGTATTCATTTGTTTGAGATCCTATAGTTGGGAACTGTTGCTTTGGGCCAGTGGTTCTCAAAGTATGTTTCTTGGACCAGCAGTATCCATGTTACCTGGGAGCATGTTAAAAATGCAGATTTTTATTCCTAATTCATAGTTACTGAATCAGAAACTCTAGGGGTGTGGCCATACATTCTGTGTTTTAATAATCCTCTCAGGTGACCTATATGCACATCTAAGTTTGAGGACCTTTGCTTTAAGTGATACTGGTCCATTGTGGATTTTGACTGGCGTGTAGTGAGATGAAGTTGGATCAATATGGTAGCATTAAAAGGGCTGAGTGTAGAGGCTGGAGACTAAGGCAAGGCTACTATTAGTATTTTGTAGGCTAATGGAGAGTCAGTGGGTTATATTATTTTGAGATGTTGTCTTATAGTCGAGTAAATGACAGGCTTTCATGGAGCGTGTTAGAGGAGTACAGTGAAGAGAGAAAGATTTGTAAACCTTTAGGAGTCTTTTGGAAACTCTAAAACCATGTAGTTGACTTATGCTGCTTTTTCATATGACAGATATTTTAGTGTTTAAGCTATTGGGGCCAACTGTGTGCTTTGATCCTCTGTTGCCCCCTTCTCCTGTTCTCGATCTTGCCTAGCATCAGGGTCTTTTCTAGTGAGTTGGCTCTTCTCATCAGGTGGCCAAAGTATTGGAGCTCAGGGCCAATTTTGGAGAACAGACAAAGTTGAGAACCATAGATGCCTGCAGTTAAGCATGTACCCACTTGAATGAAGGTGACAGGATCATATAAATGGAGTTTCAAGTGTTTAGAGTTCTCATTTCAGTGTTTCTTTGAATGGAAAGTGTTTCTTGCTGAAAAATTGAAGTGCTGTTTTGTGTATTAAATCTTGGAAAAGAAGACAATTTTTGATCATGTAGAGACTTTGGCAGCCTTTCTCCACTGGAACCTGGGCTGTCCCTGGCAGGCAGACTCCGTCGTGTAGTTGGAAGGCTCATCTGTCTCAGCATGTTCGTGTCTGGAGACGGCCTTGTGTGGAGACAAGGCTGTAGCTATCACAGTAACAGGGTGTCAGCGTTTTCTCCTGGCGTTGGCTCTGTGACCACACACCGTTGAACTCCCTTTTCAATTTTACACTCTTTTTGAAACTGTGATAATAGGAATACATGTTTTTGTCCCTCTGAGCAGTAGCAGCACCTTCCAAAATGTCACCTGCCTGATGACATGCCTGTCATACCATTGACTGCACATTTTCAAGTGTATAAGACTGCGGTACACTAGAAACACAAAATACTCCATTTCTTGTGGGATTTAACAGAGGAAATAAGAGGATCACTTTGAACAAACGTATCTTTCAGGTGTTTTGATTCTGGAAAGAAAAAAAGATCTCATTTTTTCCCCACATCTCTTTTCAAAACAAAACTGCTAGCTTTGTCATTGTTGGCTTACATGTGCAACCAGCCCCTAAATGTGCTAGGTCGTGTTGTACAGATGGAGGCAGGGGGTTCTAATTACACTGTTGAACCAGTGGTAGTGACACCACAAGACACTTCACTTGACAGTGCCCTGACCTCTTTTTCTGGAGATGAACAGAGACAGAGTGGAACATCATCTTACTTTTGTTAACTGCCACTGAAATGTTTAAATAGTGATAAAACTACCCTCATGCAGAGAGAACTTGAAATTTGCTGCCAAGTATGAAAATCCACAAATCGTATTGGTACTGACCCATGACCCGGAGGGTTTTTCAAGGAGATAGATGCAATTTCTATTTTGAATCCACGTCTGAAACTAGGTCATTCTTAGATTTTTATTTCATTTGATATTTTGGTTAGCTGAGGATTCCTTTCCCCTTAAAGGAAAGCTAGGTTCCCCCCCGTCACCCCAATTATTTTAGGCTGGATAACTTGTGAGATTATTCTTGCAGAAATAGTTTCTCTTCATTTCTCAGCCTTTCAGGCTCTTTGATAGCCTCTATTTTGAGTGGCATATTAAAGACATGCTGTCAGCCAGGCCATTGAGTCTTCAGAAAGGTGCTAGGATGTTTCTTCTCTCTTGTCAATGGATAGTGTGCTGCCCGATGAATGGAATGCAGTTAACATGTGAAAGTTAAAGTAGAAATCTTCCTCTAAATTTAAGCCAGTTTCCATTGCCTGCGAATCTCCGTAGCTTGTTTTATGTTCGTTACTGAAAGCAGGAAGTGCTGGGCAGCCAAGGAGATCCCTCTGGTTCCTAGTGCATTTGTGGCAGTTGCACAAGTTCAAGGCTCCATTACAGCACCGAAGAGTCATATGTAGAACTCGGCTTGCCCTGGCCTTCTTTTAAAATGTGTCAGTGAGTGACTTAAATGCCTACTTTGGCTTGGACTTTGACATGTTGACATTCAACTGGAAAATCTATGGTATTTTTAGTTGACTCATTTAGTCGAAATTATTTTAGTTATTGTCTTTTTAAAGATTTTGGATTGAGGAATATGTCTTATTAGGAATTTTACTAAATGTATGTAAAGAAATTTTATTTATACCTGAATATGTATGCATGTTTTCAAAGTGTGAAAATTAAGGATTTCAAGATTCAGTGAATATCGCTCACTGAATAGAGATTTGGCTTTTCCAATCCTAAAATGCCAGATGTTTTAAGTTCATAGAACTATGTGTTTTAAGTTCACTAAAATTGGTTTAAGCCCTTGCTTTACGCTATAGGGTCAAGAAAATGATCTCATTTATGTTTTTTGCCAGTGGCTTCACTTTATATAACCTGAATGTTCTGAATATCTTGGTAGTCACTGAACCTTTCTGCCAGTCAGAATGACCTGTGGATCCCACATCTACAGTTCAGTTCAGTTGCTCAGTCGTGTCCAACTCTTTGCGACCCCATGAATCACAGCACGCCAGGCCTCCCTGTCCATCACCAACTCCTGGAGTCTACCCAAACTCGTGTCCATTGAGTCGGTGATGCCATCCAGCCATCTCATCCTCTGTCTTCCCCTTCTCCTCGTGCCCCCAATCCTTCCCAGCATTAGGGTCTTTTCCAGTGAATCAACTCTTCGCATGAGGTGGCCAAAGTATTAGAGTTTCAGCTTCAACATCAGTCCTTCCAATGAACACCCAGGACTGATCTCCTTTAGGATGGACTGGCTGGATCTCCTTGCAGTCCAAGGGACTCTCAAGAGTCTTCTCCAACACCACAGTTCAAAAGCATCAATTCTTCAGTGCTCAGCTTTCATCACTGTCAACTGTCACATCCATACATGACTACTGGAAAAACCATAGCCTTGACTAGACGAACACATCTACAAAGCCTCTTTTAATAGAATTCCTATTGATTCTAATGCACAATTTGGTTAAGAGCTATGATGAGCAAGTAGTTATAGGCGTGGTCATATTAAAACCAAGAGTGTTAGGAGACAAGTCTTAAGGGCTGGGAGAAGTTTATAAGAAGTGAGTTTAGTTTTATTTGGAAAGATATGCCACTGTGGCATATTTAGGAGGGAGTGTGTGTTCTATGAAGTAAATGACGATAGCGTGTTGAAGCTCCGTAAAGACAGGAAAATGCTGTAATATCTACACACTTTAAAGGAGAAAGGAAAACTAAATGACGGTGCTGTAGTTAATTGCCATTTAGAGATTTTGGTCAACTTTACTTAGCAGCCCAAAGACAGCAAACATAAGAAATATATTTTTTGTTTCTTCTCTCCCCACCCCTGTTTATTACTTGTATGAGTTTTTCAGATTTAATGGAAGTTTATTGTTGTTAACTAAGGGGAAAAGTATTTCTTTTATAAGATGTATATGTAAAAGAAGTTTATGAAATTCCTTTAATCTTGCAGGGACTTGGGATGAAAACATAACTAACAATAATACAGAGCTGTTTATGGTCCCAGGAAAAAATTTCAGAGAAGATCACAGAGGAAGAAGTCAGAATGGGTTAAAGTACCTGAGCTCATGGGCAAGGAGAGATTTGGAACATCCAGACATGATTAGAGTTGAATACGTAATACAGATAGTGTTATAGGGGTCTAGGGAGAAAAAAGTTTTAAAAAGTATTACCAGAAGTAAGTTTGAATAATTTTGACTGCCATAGAGATCTTTAAATAATAGAGACTGGGCAGTTTGGACTTGCCTCTTTTGGCCATAGGCTGCCATTAGTTTTTTTGGTTTTTATTATGGAAAATATTAAACATGTTCAGAAACACAATGGAATGTATAATGAACCCCCATGCACCCACTGTCACATTTTCACAGATTCTGATGCTACCAATTTGTAGTACTGTGTTGTCTTATTTCTACCTCTGCCCATTTCCCTTTCCCTTATTTTAAAAGTGTCCTAGAGAGCATATTGTTTTATCTGTAGTCCAGTGTGAATCTCAGAAAGATAAGGTCTCTTTTTAAAAACCATAATCACACCTAAAGGCATAATTTTCTTACTATCAGATATCCAGTCAGTGTTCACATTTCCCATTTCTCAAATGTCTTAATTGTATGTTTTTTACAGTTTGTTTGAGTCAGGATTCAAATAAGGTTTACACACTACAGTGTGTTTATTAAGTTTCTTAAAACTCTTTTAATGTGTAATTTCCTGTCCATCTCATTTTTTACCTCTTGAAATGTATTTATTGACAAAATCAGATCATTTGTCCTGTAGAATTTCCTACATTCTGGCTTTTGTGATTGCTTCCCCATGGTGTCTTGCTATTTATCGATGTTCCTAACTTAGGTCAAGAGGCTTCACCAGATTTCAGTTGTTTTGAGGAGGGCATGATTACTTCACAGATGATGGTTGGTGTTATACATTTTCAATAGAAGAGTGAAATGGTGAAAGTAGTATTTTTAGGATGAGTTTTCTGGCAGCATTGTGCACAGTGAATCACTGGAGAAGGAGATGGATGGAGAGATACCAATTAGAAGGCAAGTTCAATCAATACAGGAAGGAGGGTCTAGACTAGGGTAAGGGCCGTGAAGAGAAAGAGCACAGAGCTAAGAGAGATTTTGAAAGAGTGAATTTTCTGAGTGTTTTAACATTGACTCTAAGTATCGGAGAGTCTCAAGTCAGGGTGAAATTTTGAGTCTGTGTGGTTGGGAATTAGGATCAAGAAGATAATGCTTTGTGCTTGTTAAATGTGAGGTGTTAACAGAATATCCCCATAGAACTGTGTTTCAGGCAGCTAGAGACAGGACACTGGAGGCTAGGGGAGAGCTTAGGGTGGGAGATAGAAATTTAGGGACCATCTGTCTGCCTGTGGATAATAGCTGAATCTATACTAATGGACTAGTGCAGAAGCTCATGAGTGTAACAGTGAAGCAAAGATTGTTTTCCTTTGGTGCACGTGTGCGTTCTCAGTCATGTCTGACTCTTTTGAGACCCTGTGGACCATTGCCCATCAGACTCCTCCTCTGTTCATGGAATTTTCTAGGCACGAACACTGGAGTGGATTGCTATTTCCTTCTGCAGGGTATCTTCCAAACTCAGAGATCAAATGTGTGTCTCCTGCATTGGCAGGCAGATTCTTTACCATTGCACCACCTGGGAAGCCCTACTATCCTTTGGTAGCCCCATCAGTTTAATCATCTCTCCAGTGTTGCTCCAACCAGCATATTTTATAGTTCCTAGAGACTGAGGCTTCTTAACAGTGATGCCGCATTTTGCCTTTCTTTGCGTCTGCATTCTTCCATTATGTGTGGTTCATACGGTAGCAATTTTTGGCAGGACCCAAATGCTGTTCCAGTTAGAGATGGTGGCTTTCAGGATCTGGCCGTTCCTTAGGAGATGTGGACAGACACCTTGGAGAGGGAATAAAAGCCTGTTTTAACAGATCTGCAAGTGACCCCCAGAGGAAGTGAGCAAACAAAGCAAGCAGGACAAAAAGTCCATTGGACCAGCCATTAGGAAGAGACTTTGGAGTTGGCGTGTTTTGAGGTTTATTTATTATTATCCCTTATAATCCCTGGACCAGCCTATACCACTGCTACGTCATGACTGAGAACTGGTATGTGAGGCTGGCACCCAGAGTTTCCTGATATGTTCCCTGTTTCTTCTCTCACATCCACCAGAACTCCAGGGAATGTGGTTAATGGGAAGCCACAAAAAGTAAATACAGTCATTAAAGGTCCTTCCTAACTTAAAGGAGCTTAAGAAGCTGTTACTCAGAGATGTCTCAAACTGCTTTACAGCGTCTCATTGACCACCAATGTGTCATGTACACTTTTACCTAGTTATAGAAGGATGAACAGAATACAGTTTTGTTGCCAAATCTATACCTGTAATACCATTCAGGTGCTGAAAAAACCTGAGCCCGTCACAGAAGAATTGTCTTGAGAATCATTTTAAGTTATTTTATACTTAAGACTATAGTCAATTGTATAGCATTAAAAGGTGCAATTTTTTTTTAAAAGTATTTCTGGTCTTGCCAGAAGTCTTTGTTGGTGTTGTCAGAGTGGCACAGTAGTGAGTGGCATGAATCTTTTTTGATGAGCTCCCTAAAAGTGTTGAAGGATTTTTAAAAAATACAGAGTGAACAGTGACAGCAAAATGCACCACTTGGGACAGGATTCCATCTAAGGAGAACAAGGGCTGCCTCCAAGTGAACTGCAGCAGATGACGAAACCTCAGCAGGGAATAGCCAGTCTCACGGGGGTGATAAATGACAGCATATTAGTTATGTTAGCAGCGTGATATGGCAGTGAAAAAGGCCAGTGCTATTTTGAGCTGTGCTGCACGAAACAGCGTCTTCTTCCGGAGCTGGGACTGATCATCTCCATCTCCCCGGTTTTGGGGAGACAGCATCTGGGTTGCTGCCTTGAGTGTCAGGCACGTGTGCACCAGAATGACAGACAAACGGGTGGGAGTCCCAAGCCGAGCATCTGTAGTGACGAAGGACTCGGGATGAGGCGCGTTTCGGTGCTTTTTGGAGAACTGGCATGTTTAGGAACAAGCACAGAAGCCAACAGAGGTTAACCTTTTCGGAGATGGGATGACATTGAGGAAACAGCGTCATTGTGAAGTTAGTTACTCGGCGAGTCATGACCTTCAGTAGTCGGCATTGATTTGATATAGAACACTTCTGAGGAGTTGCTCAAGTGTTTTCACAGAGAACAGATTGTCAAAAAGGGCCCCAAAGTAAAATTAAGTACTTGTTTATAGTCAACCATGTTTTTAATCAAGGGATCAACAAGGATGGAAGTCTCTGCTTATCGTGAGAAAAGGAATATAAGATCATGATGGATAATGTAGGTCTGATGCTTTTGATTGGAAATTTGAATGCAGGTGTTGAACTTGGGAACAATGGGGGTGAGACCTTTACAGTGATTTTTAAAAATTCAAATGTGAAATGAATACAGTAGTATGGATAAGCACAGCAGAAAGACAGACACGCAGAATGTCAGCTGACATGTCCGGGTATTTCTGCAGTGAGAACTGTTGGGCCGTAGGATGGTCCCTTAGGGAAGAGGAGTTGAATTTCATTGGCCATTTGATCCTGACAGAACTGAATGTGTATCTATCAGTTGGAAAATAGACTGAACATCCCTGCAGCTCTTTTATTTCTTTCTTTTCTGATTCTGGGTCCTGGTTGATGATCTGTTCACCTGCTGTGATCAGGAAGAAATATCACCTCTTGTTTTCCTCCACCCAGGCACATTTTCGATGCTCTGCTGATTGACATAAGCTAAAGTGGAGATTCATTGCCCTGAGGTTGACCCAGCAACAAAGTCGCCTGATCTTAGAGAATTACTCCCCTCTGTTTGAGATGCAGGTCAATAGGGTCCCTCACTGGAGGTGGATACTTTTGATCGAGAGGGGTGTTGGGTCTGGGGTCAGGATCTTTTTTAGAGACACCTAATAACCTTGTAGGGTTGCCAGCTGGCCTCCCTGGGGTGCAGTGGAGTAGAAGAGCTTCAGGAGTGAATACAAGTGCCATCCCATCTGCTCCTCCCAGGATTTTAATTTAAGGAAAAAGGATATTCAGGTTAGGTGATCATAGACTCTTCCTCTATCCTGTAAAAATGTGATAATTCCAAGATTTTCAATGATTAAGGGCTCCAAAAGAAAAGATTGACTTCCTACGGTGTGGTGGTACATGTGCCAGTCTTTGTAGTGGCATCATTGTATAGTAAAAGAAGCAAATTGGAAATGCAAATGAAAATTTAGGTTTATTACAAATGATCCATTTCCTTGTATTAATTAGGTTGTACATAAGGTTTTTTCTTTTTTTTCTTAGTCATTCAAGTGCTCCCACAATTTGGACAAAGCCTATTTTCCTTCCTTAGTTTACCCTTGTCCTATGTGTTGTGCTGTGCTCAGTCATGTCCGACTCCTTTGCGACCCTGTGGACTGTAGCCCTCCAGGCTCCTCTGTCCATGGCATTTTCCAGACAAGAATACTGGAGTGGGTTGCTGTTTCCTTCTCCAGGGGATCTTCCCTACTCAGGAATTGAACCCAAGTCTCTTGAGTTTCCTGCTTTGGCAGGTGGATTCTTTACCACTGAACCATTTGGGAAGTCTCATAGAGATGCTGTATTCTAATTGAATTAGTCTCTCTCTGTCCTCCAAATATGACACTGTCCCTTCTCACAACAACACTTGTTGATTCTGTACATCCTTCCCACTGTCTTTGCCCTTCTCTAATATACTCCAATCTTCTCTGTCTTATCTCATCTGGAAGCATTCACTGAGCATTTCCTTTCAAGAACTCATTGCCCTTGTATTGTTCAATATATCTTGTAGTTCTGTATTTTTTCTTTGCTGAATCTACATCTTTTCAGTCAGGTAGAAATCCTCTGGAGGATCATTTCTTATGTGTCATTCAGCTTCTCAGCTTGCTTTCTCACATTCAGTTTTTAGTTCCTTTTTCAACTAGTCTTTAAGCCTTTTGAGAGAAGGAGTGGGACTACTGTTTATTAACTGTGAGTTCCCCGACTGCCCCCAAATTTGGTACTACTTCCTATGTTCACTATGCACCTAATTAACATTTCTTGAATGAATGAATAGTAGATACTCAATACATATCAATTGGTCAGTTGATTTTAGGATTGTATTTTATTTATGATTTTAATGTATTTATTTGGGCTGCACTGGGTCTTCGTGGCTGCATGTGGACTTTCGCTAGTTGCAGCAAGCGGAGACTTCTCTCGAGTAACGGTGCACGGATTTCTCATTGCAGTTCAGTGACTTCTCCTGCTGCAGAGCACAGGCTCAGTAGTTGTGGTACACGGGTTCAGTTGCCCTGTGGCATGTGGAATCTTCTTGGGCCAAGGATCAAACCTGTGCCCCCTGCACTGGCAGGCAGATTCCCAACCACTGGACCACCAGGAAAGTCCTTGGATTGAATTTTAAATGCTTTGTAATTGTGATGAACTTCGTAGATTTAAAAGTCATGTATGAATGGCAGAGGACTCATAAAGCCTTGTGACGACGAAGACTTGAAAGACCGCAGCGTTCCCAGGAGAGCCGTTCATCCTCTCCTTCACTGGATGGCAGTGAAGTCATCCCTGGAGTTTCTCTTGACCAGGCAGAATAGCTCCAGGTTCCACACAAGGGGCATGAAATACTGTTGGCAAGAGAAACTGTTAATAATTGAGACAGTCACCGGTTTGTTAGCAATGGGTTGGCCAAAAGATCATCAGAGTTTTTCTGTAGGATGTTATGGAGAAACCTGAACAAACTTTTTGTCCAACCCCATAGATAACAGCACTTGCTTATCAGCATCGTTTTTACTATGAATGTGACAATACTCTTTAGGGGCTTCCCTGGTGGCTTAGATGGTAAAGAATCTGCCTGCAATGCAGGAGACCCAGCTTCGATTCCTGGGAGGGGAAGATCCCTTGGAGGAGGAAATGGCAACCCACTCTAGTATTACCTGGAGAATCCCACAGACAGAGAAGCCTGGCAGGCTACATCCTTGGGGTCTCAAAAAGAGTCGGACATGACTGAGCAACTGACACATGCTCTGCTGATACTTTTGGAAGAAAGGTGACAAATTTGCTAGTTGGTTAAGTTAAAACGACCCCCAAACTGCCCTTCGTTCTTTGGGGGAAGAAAAGATTTTATGGTTTGATTTTTCATTTCGATTGTCTTATCTGCATTAAGAAAGTTCTCATTCATATCTTGTTGTAAGTGAGCCACACTTTCTGTAAACTGAATCCGCTTCTTTCAGTGATATGTTTTGTGGGTAACTGCCTTCTTTGAGTGCTAAGTCTTTCTTTAGAATCATTAGAGCTGCTATTATGAAATTCTTCTGAGTAATGCTAGTTAATAAGAGCATGCATTTTGCTAACGGGCAGCTGCCAGCGAGTGGCATGGAGGTGTGTCCTCAGAGTGTGGTTTGTGAAGTGGTCTGTGGTCCTCCAGGGGATGAGAGGACCATCCCCTGGAGGTCCTCTTAGGTGCTGTAGAAATGGAAGGCTTTTATTTTAACTCCTGGGCCTCTATACGGAAAAAAGCCGTGCTAACATTATTGATGATTCTTTGGCATACCAAAGAATTAAACAAAAAAAGTCATCTTAATTTTCAGCTCCATTAGAGATGCAAGAGTCAAAAAAGATGTTTTCCAAGTGGGACGGGACTAGATGGGTAGCAAAAAGAATTTTAATTTCAAGCTTCAAGAGAATGTTACAAACCTGTCATTAAAAAGATCCGACCGGAGGTGACAGTGCCCTTTTTAAAGACCAGCAAAGTCACAGGAGGGGGAAAATGGTCAAGAGGGGCTACGAGGATATGAAGTTAAAACAGCCATAATCGAGTCAGTTTATGGTAGTAAGTTACCTCTGAGAGCCTCAATTCGGAGGTGCCCAGCTAGTTTATGGTAATTAGTATGATTTTGCCACTGTCACCAAGTCTTTATATTTTACTGGTCTAAGAGTGGTACTTTTGCCTGTTTTTTTTTTTTTAATTTTTTTAAAGCTGGTAGCAATTGGAGATGATGAAAATCCATTTACTTGGGGAAGGGTAAAGGTGGAATTCCTAAAATGAAACAGGGATGTTTAAATTGCTCACTTGGAAGGAAGTTTACATTTTTTTTTTTAATAAAAAAATACTCTTATAATTTTCTTCTACCTACATATAAACACCATTCCAGTATATATGAAGAGCTGTTGTTTGTCTTCTGGGGTCATTAATCAGAGGAATAGAGAGATGAGAAAGTGTATGCCGTGAAGAGATGTGCTCTTTTCCTTAAAATAAAAACCTGGAGGCAGGCAGAAGAGCTTGGGAAAACCCTCATCTTTATATTTATTATGCTCTTGATTTTATATCTACTGCAACTCCTTTCATCCATGGCCAACTCAGAACTGATAGGGTAGAAGCAGTTCACAGCATTAAAGGAGCAAGTGAATAGGACCTCAGAATTGTGGTTGTGAATGCAGTTAGGTTATTTTATTTAGACCCTATGTGACTCTGGAACCAGTGAGTTTTACTGCTTAAGTAAAAAAAAAAAAAAAAAAATTATGTTATACACACAGTATTTAGAAAGGAAAAAGCCATCTGTTCATTCTGCCTACATTTCTGTGGGGAGTTAATCTGACATGAATCACTTGGGATTTGTACAGAGTAAAACTTTGCTAACATTTTATGAAAAAGGCTGTTGGTTGGGGCAGGGGGAACCAAAACTTTCTCTTTAGGGATTATTTAGGTCGCAGCTCAGTGGATGTTTTCTTCCCTGCTTCTCCTTTATTGCATATGTACTTGCAAACTATTATGGTTTTTAATGTAAGTCAATTCTGACTCCCTCTGGAGTCTTAAGAAAATTTCTTAGAGTAGACAATAGCATCAGAAATGACTTTAGACAGACTAATAGTTCAAGTGTGGTTCCCAGACCAGCCTCATGAGCATCACGTGGGAGCTAGTTAGAAGTGTGATTTCTAGGACTCTATCCCAGCCTTACTGCTTGAGAAACTCTGGGGGGATGGGGCTCTGCAGTCAAGAGTTTAACAAACCTTGGGTATTCCAATGAGCAGGAGGAGCATGGAATTAGATGCCAGATTGTCATAAGGAAATACTAGTTAGTGTTACTTCGGCAAATTTCAGCGCTACATATACTAACGATATGACCTGAGCCAAGCCTTAAATAAGTGATTTCCTTCAACCCTCACAACCCTTCCGAGAGCTTGATGTTCTTCTTCTCAGGCTCAGATGATGACACTGTGCCTAAGCTGATCGTTAGTAGGTGACAGAGTCAAGCTTTGCATCCTGGTCTGATTCCAACATTTATCTTAACTACTACTGAATAGGAAGACTCAAAACAGAATGATTTTAAGTGACTGTTTCATGACTTTTTAGTAACTAAGTATATCATCATTAGGAAGTTACCCAAGAACTCCTGCGGCAAGTTGGGTGCCACGGGCAAACTAGAAGATAAACCTGAAACTCTGTTCTTGCCCCATCTCTTCTTTCATTCTTCCTCAGTCACTTAATCTTGTTCATTTACTTGATTCCTTAGATGGTCATCACTGCCTATGAAGCGTGTTACCTCTTTCGTAGGACCAGGCTTCTGCTTTAAACTGGAAAAACTAGCAGAGTGGAGTGACTTTTTCGAGGTCTTCATCTCCTTTCAGTGGAAGAGCAGTAGTTTGCTTCTGTTGATGATGATGTTGAGACGGCAATTGCTACTACCCTTTTTCTAAGAGCAAAGGAGTATGAGCGAACCAGGATGCTCCTACATTTTATTTAGGAGTTCCTTTGGCAAACCTAATGTATTTCTTTGACTTGCAATTTGCTGTTTCTCACAACAATCACGGTTCTCTCCATCTCGAGCCTTAACTCATAACAGCCTTTGAACCTGTCTGGATCTGTCACAAAAAAGAGTCGATCTGTTTGTCTTACCTCTCTCTCTTTTTTAAACCCCGCCTTGCCTATCACCTAAAGTTGCAGCCTCTTTAGCTGAATTATTAGCATATGGGCGTCGAGGACAACTTCTTTGTGTTTTGTCTATAAACTGTTTCATAGCAGGCACTCAGAAATTTCATACAGAATTAATATTCCGATCCTGCCTTATCTTGCTATCTTTTCCTAATATTTTCAAGCCTGTTCTGTAGGTACTATATCTTTCAATATTCATAATTCATCCTCTGTTACCTCTAAGTATTTGTATTAACACTTACCATTCCTCTAGAATAGATACTTTTTCCTCTAAACTATTTTCTCCATTAATAATGAAAAAATGTAAAAATTATAGCTGACATTTACTGAGGGTTTGCCACTTTTAGTACTTTGTACACATTATCCTGTTTAATCCTCACATTGATAATGCCATTATTATGCTTTCTCTTGAGGTGACAAAAGTAAGATTTAAAGAGGCTAAGTGACTTGCCCCAGATATTAGGTGATGATGCTTAGTGTAAACTCAGATTTGTCCATTCCCAGTTAGACACTTAACCACCATGATACATTGTCTCCATTGTTTAAATTTATGTAAACATTTGTGACTTTGTCTCCTTCCCTTTATTGTGGTATGTTACCACGTGTTAGGCTTGTTGTAATCTGGGGTGGGAGGAGCAGAGGGAAGATATATAGAGGTTATTAGGCAGACCTTCCAGGCTAGAACTCCCACACATAAAGTCTTGGGAATCTTCTACAAGATGGACCTAAATATCATAAGGACATAGGGCTATAACCTTCTGGGTTAAGTTTTACTTCACATAGCTCTAACCATCTCCTCACTGTAGCTCATATTTAAGCTTGAGTGCCATCGGACTCAGTTGAGTCCAACATAGGTGTAAGGAAAGGAGTGTGTTCATGATCCTGTTAGGAAATAGGGTTACATCAGCATTTCCCTAGGATGGTTACAGACAATTCCTTTCATTCCTGGGCCTTAGTGACTTTGTACATGTGCATGTGAATCTTTTCCTTTATTTTACACTCACCTTCTGTGTTTGCTTTATTCACATATGTGCTTCAGTCAGCATGTGGACTAAAACATAATGGGGCCAGATTGTCATTTTAATAACATTTCCTTTTCAGATATTCCCTCCTAATCCTTTGTCAGGATGACAAAGGGAGCTAAAAGCGAAACAAGGAAGTTGAGTTTTGTTGTCCTCATAGTCCACCTTCTCCACTGAAGTCCTAAGGACCAAAGAGAACTGGATTCCCTGTAGTTCTTTCAGTGTGAGCCTAACTTAGTGACTTCACCTCCATTTTCTCTAAATGGAATTATTTGCATGTATTTCAGAGGATGACCTGTGGCTTAATTAGTATCTCTAAGCTGATTAGAGAACATAAAGCGGTATGGAAGTACTTATTATTTTTAAATTACATTTATAAAGGTTAAAATATTGATACCTCAACCATCATTATCATCATTTAGAATCTGTATGCCATTTGCATTTCCAAAGTGCTTTATTCATATAATTAGCTGGTCCTCCTGGTATTTCTATAAATTATGTTGGTATTATCCTCTGAAATGTTGACATTTTTAGTTTATAGTTTTTATTTCAGCTGAACTACACCTTGTTAAAAGGGTAAAAGTGATTAATAGCTTTTAAATCACCGAAGGTAAACATTCTTAAATATCCTTGTAGATGACTACGTGCCTGGGGATGACTGAGATGGCTTCCAGGGCAGTATTTGAGAATGAATTTATTTCTGTTGTACAGATTATTTATCTTAGGTTTTTCTTTTTTAATCCTCTTTCACCTTGTCTGTTTATTTTGTATTTTTTATAAATAGACGAAGGTATATATGTCATAAGTCTATATTTTTCCACATAATTTTATGAACTAAGCATACCCCTGTTGTCCACACCCAGGTCAAGAAATAGCACACGTGAGGGACTTGGAAGCCCTCTCATCACTTGTTCATTTGAGGGCAAGATCCTGTCTTATAGGCTAGAGACATAAAGATCAGGATAGTTGAAATGTGGTGCACATTGAGTTTTGATGCTGAGATGTTGCTTCAGTTATGAAACTCATTGTTATACGTACCAGACATTTTATGTCACCAGTTTAAATTAGCCCCTAGTGGTGTAGACAGAATAAGCTCTTGGGCGTCCCAGGAGTGAAGTTGGCCTCTTTTAGAAAGGCTTCACATGGAGGTGGGGTTAGAACCAAGCTGCTTCTGGGGAGAGAGAGCTTGATTGAGTATTGGGTTCTTTAGTCTTGGTGGAAGAGTAAGGTTGAGTGAAGAGATAGAAAAAGGAGGAGGGTAGAGTGGCATGCATTTCAAGAAGGGAAAAGAGAAATAACCTTGCACATGGCATTTGTGGTTATGGGGAGTCACTATGCCACTTTGTAGTAGGTGGTTCTTATAAGGGCATAGTCACCATTCAAGTTTGAGAGGGGAGTAGGGGTCAGATTTTTGAAGATCTTGAATTGTCAGCTCAGGATTCATAGGAAATGGACACTTACTGAATATCATTTGTATGTTAGGCATAATACTGGGTGCTTTTTAGTTACACTCAGGACAGTTGGTACTGTGGGGGCAGGGATTGGTGGCTCTAAAGACATACAAGCAGCCTGGAGTAAAAGTGGGAGACTGGAGGCAGAAGCAGCAGTTAGAAGAGTAGGGTTAATGAGACATGACATGACGGGACCTTAGATGAGGCTTAGTTCTGAAATTTTTAAGTCCAGCTACTTGAAGGTCTTGGACCTAGAGATTAGAGACTTCAGATTTTCTTGATGATTTTACATATTATCTAATGTAAAAGTTTAAAATAGTGAGTATTTACTTGGTTAGATACTTCCCAATCACCTACTATAGATCCATCTCTACTAAATTTGATGGGTTGTTCACTCTGCCCCTCTGCTCACTTGGCATTAGTTAAATTGAGGCAGCCATTTAATAAATTGTTTCTAATATTTGTATATAACATCATTTAGAAGTCTCAGTACTGACTGAAGATTGTGGTTTTACAGTGTTCTCTTCATTTTTCTTAGAAATTTTTTCTTTTTTACAGCAGCATGCCAGTGTCAGAGCATTGAATCTACTTTATAGTTTCTTATCTCACCATTTAGCAACCAAAGCCAGATCTCTTTGAGGAATTAAATCTGACCACTTTTTCCTAGTTTTAGTGCTTGCTGGCCATAACAACTATCCAAGGTTTGTCTCAAGCCCTTCTTCCCTTCCCTCACCCCTCCAGGAGGTCTTGTTCCTGTCTCAGGTTGATATGATGTGTTAATAAAATTAGGTAATGAGAGGATGAATATAGAGATAGGTAGGATATGCTACCTGGTAGATGAGTGAGAATTGTGGAAAATGTATTGAGTGCTAGGGCAATAAGGAAGGAAAGAAGAACAAATGCAGAAAGTAAATATACATGAAAACATGAGAAGTATAAGACTTTGGAGTGGTGACTTGAGGTGTGTATAGCCCTAGGTTCATGGTTGAAGTCAGGTTCTGAGACTCTTTACCAGGTTGTGCAGAAAGCAATACAAGTTATAAAAAGGAATTTCAAGATCTTTTAATCAACTGGAAGAGTTGCCATGACTTTTCATATCACTTATATGCAGAGTACATAATGAGAAATGCTGGGCTGGATGAAGCAAAAGCTGGAATCAAGATTGCTGGGAGAAATATCAATAACCTCAGATATGCAGATGACACCACCCTTATGGCAGAAAGTGAAGAAGATCTAAAGAGCCTCTTGATGAAAATGAAAGAGGAGAGTGAAAAAGTGGGTTTAAAAATGATCTTAGAAAACTAAGATCATGGCATCTGGTCCCATCACTTCATGGCAAATAGATGGAGAAACAATGGAAACAGTGATAGACTTTATTTTTGAGGGGCTCTAAAATCACTGCAGATGGTGACTGCAGCCATGAAATTAAAAGACACTTAGTCCTTGGAAGAAAAGTTATGACCATCTTAGACAGCATATTAAAAAGCAGAGACATTACTTTGCCAACAAAGGCCCGTCTAATCAAGGTTGTAGTTTTCCCTGTAGTCACCTATGGATGTGAGCGTTGGACTATAAAGAAAGCTGAGTGCCGAAGAATTGATGCTTTTGAACTGTGGTGTTGAAGAAAACTCTTCAGAGTCCCTTGGACTGCGAGGAGATCCAACCAGTCCATCATAAAGGAGATCAGTCCTAAATGTTCACTGAAAGGACTGATGCTGAAGCTGAAACTCCAATACTTTGGCCACCTGATGAGAAGAACTGACTCACTGGAAAAGACTCTGATGCTGGGAAAGATTGAAGGCAGAAGGAGAAGGGGACGGCAGAGGATGAGATGGGTGGATGACATCACCGACTCCATCGATATGAGTTTGAGTAAACTCTGGGAGTTGGTGATGGACAGGGAGGCCTGGCATGCTGCAGTCCATGGAGTCACAGAGAGTTGGACACGACTGAGCAACTGAACTGAACTTCACATCACCGTGGAACATGCCTAAGAATCCTAGTTACCACTGCTCTTTGTATACAGTATCCTTCCTTGATGCGAGGGTGTTTGTTTATTGGGCAGTCTGAAGAGATGGAACTCTTTGTAGTAGCTTTTATATTAATGTTGATCCAAACATGGAGAAGTATCTATTTTCTTCTGTGTCCATCCAGTCAGTTTTTGAAACTCTCAGTGATTTTACCTGTCCTAAAATTTGGTCTGTCATAGATGGACAGGGCTTTGTGTTCTTTAAGAACTAGGATAAATCTTTTGATGTTGAGTTCGAACATAAATCCACAGTGATGAGAGAACAGACTGTATATGATTTCAATACCTTTAGACCATGAAATTTTTGCACCGTATCTTATGTCCCTGGATATGTTGCAGTGGTTTCCTAGTTTATAGTCTATGGGAGCTAAAATAGAATTTATATCCTACTGTTGTGTGAAAATTATATAAATTTTAACTATGTTGAATTGATTCATGGTGCTTTTCAGGTCTACTGTATTCTTCTACTTTTCTATATATTCTTTCAATTAATTTTTGAGAGTTTGATATTAAAACTCTAACCAAAAATCTTCATTTGTCTACTTCAAAAATAATTGCAATATATAGTGTACCTCTATGGAACTTTCTTCTGTATTTTCCAAGTGTCCTGTAAATGTGGTATCATACTTTCATGATTAAAAAAATAGAATTAGAGGATAAATCATCAGTTTGATTCTTTTTCATTGAAGATTTTAAAAAATAACTGGATATTAAATAGTATACACAGTGATTTTTGCATGACTTTTTAGTCTAAATTTTTGATGTGAGTTTAGCTTCTTCAACCTTTTAATCCATTCCTGAATGTGTTATTTTTTAATAGATGTGGTGTTTATTTTGGAGTGGGAATGTTAATTACCCCTTTTAAGGCAAATCACTATCCAAAACACATTAACTGTGCCTGCACTAAGAGCCGTGGTAACATTTTCACCTGACAAAAGGGGGTGGGCAGAAAATTAGCTAATGAAATAGTTGTTCCAGACTAGTATATAATTATGGACTTTGCAAAACCCGTTGGGAAACTAGAAAACTGAAGATGAGTTACAAGTATGTAAATTATCTATTGTTCTGCTAAATATATGTGTAGTGGAAATGAATTTTTTCTCTAGAAAGTATTTAAAACAAAAACAAATCATAATTATATTAGTTCTGCCTAAATATTCTGGCCTACTGAATACAGAAGATCCTAGAGTTACTTTTTCACTCTGTGCTGCTGCTGCTAAGTCGCTTCAATCATGTCCGACCCTATGCGACCCCATAGACAGCAGCCCATCAGGCTCCCCCGTCCCTGGGATTCTCCAGGCAAGAACACTGGAGTGGGTTGCCATTTCCTCTTCCAATGCATGAAAGTGAAAAGTGAAAGTGAAGTCGCTCAGTCGTGTCCGACTCTTCGTGACCCCATGGACTGCAGCCTACCAGGCTCCTCCGTCTGTGGGATTTTCCAGGCAAGAGTACTGGAGTGGGGTGCCATCGCCTCCTCCAGTGACTCTGTGCTAATTGCCATTAAGTACTAGTGTGGGCTGCTTTAAAAGCTGCAGAATTTGAAGTTTGTTGTTGAGTTATTCTTTCAGGTATGAAGGGAGCAAGGCTGATGATTCATTTTAGCCTTAGGGAAGTGAGTTATGAATAAATCCCCTAATTCAGTCCCCTAAATAATAATGCTTTTCAAGCTTTCATGCATATAATCACCAGTTGCTCTTCTTTAAATATGGACTTTTATGCAGGAATTCTGGGGTGCATGTGTGCGTGCTCAGTGGTGTCCGACTTGTTGCAACCCAGTGGACCATCACCCACCAGGCTCTTGCGTCCATGGGATTTTCCAGGCAGGAATACTGGAGCAGATTGCCTTTTCCTTCTCCAGGGGATCTTCCTGACCCAGAGATTGAACCCACATCTCCTGCGTCTTCTGCTGCATCACAAGCAAATTCTTAACCAGTGAGCCACTGGGGAAGCCCCAGTTCTGGAATGGGGCTAGATAATTTGTATTTCTAACATGCTATCAAGTGATGGCAGGGCTGTGTGGACCACACTGTTTTTGAGTAGCAAGACACTAATATCTCTTAAAGGGAGAAATCTTTTTTTTAAAAAATTTTTTGGCTGTGTTGGATCTTAGTTTGTGGTGTGTGTGATCTTTCGTTGCAGTTCACAGACTCTCTAGTTGTGATGCATGGACTTAGTTGCTCCACGGCATGTGGACCAAGGATCGAACCTGTGCCCCCTGCATTGCAAGGTGGATTTTTACCCACTGGACTACCCGGGAAGCCCCAGAGAGAATTCATTTTATTCGTGGGAAACACATGCGTGCCCTCATGTAGCATTTCTCATCTTGAGAGATTGGAAGCTGTTGGAGTCTGTAAAGAACTGTGGTCACTACTCCTGTCTCTTCAATGTCCTCTTCCCCTCATTCTGCGATCCCACCACATTTGTGGAAGGACTGCTGGATGAGCATCACGTGTGACCCAGAATTCAAGTTCTGAGCTTCTCTCTGGGTGGTCAGTTTTGGTAGAAATGAATATGGCCTGTGATAGTGGTTGGCCATTATGATGATGCCAACACTTGAGTCCTGTATCTTTGCTTAACTCACTGCTGGGTGCCAAGCCAGCTGTGTTCTCCCCTTTAGTGACTTCTGAATATTATCATTCTAGATGCTCCACATCTTTGAAAAATGTCCTCCATTAATTACTACAATTTAACAATTCCAGATGTTCACATCTCCAAACCCCTCTAATTTCTCTCCCACTGCAAGACTATGGTTTTATTTGGGCCACCGTTTACTACCCCAGGTCACTGTACCATTCTGTTAACTCTTCTTCCAACCCTGTCCTGATTTACACCTGGCATTGTGTTCTCAATGTCCCCACTGTGAAGGTTAAGCCCAGACTTCTTGGCGTGGCGTACAAGGTCTTCCTTGAGTCTGACCACAGCAGCTTTTACATGTTACTTTTGTTCTTTGATGGGGTCCCAGTCCTTCCTGCCTCCAAACTTTTGCCCTTAACTTACCCTCTGCCTAAGATACTTTTTCTCAACTTTCCTTCCCTGGCTAGCTCTGATTTATCTTTCATTTCTCAATTTTGATGTCAGCATTTCTGGGTCTTCCAAGGAAGGATTACGTATCTCTGTTGTTGGCTTCCTGAAAGCGCTGTGTACTTTGCCGTGCATAGCTGTACTTTTTTTTTTTTATTCTGGTAAATACACATAATGTAAAATATGTCTTATCCATTTTAAGTGTACAGTTCTGTGGTATTGAATACATGTAAAACACTTACCACCAATCTATCTTGATAACCCTTGTAAAACTGAAATTCTGTACATATTAAACAATAACTCCATATTCCCCCTCCCCACAGCTCTTGAAAACCACCATTCTGCTGTCTCTGATGCTGAATGCTCTAAGTATCTCATTTAAGTGAACTCAAACAGTACTTGTGATTAGTTTTTTCCACTTAGCATCATGTGTTCAGGGTTCATCCATGTTGTAGCATATATTAAAATTGCCTTCCTTTTTTAAAATTAAAAAGAAATTTAATTGGAGGATAATTTCTTTACAATGTTGTCTTGGTTTCTGCTGCACAACATGAATCAGCCATAAATATACATATATCCACTCCTTGAGCCACCTTCCCACCCCACCTCTCTAGGTTGTCATAGAGCACCAGGCTGGAAACTCCCTGTGCTATACAACACCTTCCCACTGGCTCTATATTTTATACATGGTGTTGTACATATTTGAATGCTACTCTCTCAATTCGTCCCACCCTTTTCTTCCTCCACTGTCTCCACAAGCCCACTGTCTGCATCTGCGTCTCTGTTCTTGCCCTGCAACTAGGTTCATCAATGCCGTATTATTCCATTATTTGTATATACTTCATCTTGCTTATCCATTCATCTCTCAGTGGACGCTTGGATTGCTTCCATGTTTTAGCTATTGTGAATAATGCTGCTGTGAACATGAGTGTAAAAGTATCTCTTTAAGACCCTGCTTTGAATTCTTTTGAGTATATACTCAGAAACTGAATTGCTGGCTCATGCAGTAATACTGTTTGTAATTTTTCAGTACAGTGGCTGTATCATTTTATATTCCCTCAACAGTGTGTAAGAGTTATGATTCCTCTGCATCTTTGCCAACACTTATTATGTTCTCTGTGTGTGTTTTCATAGTAGCCATCCTAACAAGTATGAGGTGGTATCTCGGTGTAATTTTGATTTCCATTTCCCGAATGACTGACCAGTGACATTGGGCATCTTTTCATGTATATATCTTTTTTTGCAGAAATGTCTATTCAAGTCATTTACCTATTTTTGAATTAGGTTGTTTGTTTTATTGTAGAGCTTTAAGAGTTCTCTATATATTCTGGATATTGATTCCTTATCGGATAGATGATTTGCAAATCATGTATAGATAGAGATCGATGATTTCTCCCATTCTTTGGGTTGCCTGTTTATGCCTTTGTCTTTTCATACGTATACTTTTTCAGATTCTCATGAAGTTCAGTTTGCCTGTTGATTCTTCTGCCACCTGTGCTTTTGGTGTCATGTCCAAGGAATTTTTAAAACCAAAATTGTAAAGCTTTTGCCCTCTGTCTTATGGTTTTAGGTTTTATACATTTAGGTCTTTAATCTCTTTTAAAGTAGTTTTTGTATATGGTGTTAGGTAAGGTGTTAGGTATATAGTGTTCATTCTTTTGCTTGTGGATACCCAGTCTTCCCTGCATCTTTTGTTCAAAAGACTCACAGCTGTATTCTTAGTGTCAGGCAAGTAGAAATATTTATTGAATAAGACTGAGTGAAAAAATTAAAAGTTAGGTATTGTATCTTTATTTTATCTAAGGCAGAATTTACGATGCTTTTGAGTCTATCGAAGTGTTCTTGTTTATAAACATCATAAAACATTGATTTGGTAGTAAAGTTTTAATGATGTAAATAGAACAAATGTTGATAAAACAAAATTTATAATTTTATGTTAGTATACAGGCAGTGACCCAAAAGATCTGCAATAATAATCATAAGACTAATAACAGATATGTGAGAAGGTATAGAGAGGTTGTGGAAAATGGAAAAAATAATTTTTTCCCCCTTTTTGTGGTTTATTTACATCATGGTCAAATAATGTAAGTATTGCTAACAAATGTTGATATTATAATCTCCTGTTTTCTGAATGTGGTTTTTGTTTTCCTTTTGGGGCAAATGTACCCAGATATAACCAAATATAGCCAAATACAACCCTAAAATGGTTATAATATTATAATTTAGAGCTAGCAAAAGAGAACCTGCATCAATCAATCCATCCATCTACTCACCTCTCCATCTACCTCAAATTTGTAAATATTTGTTTGCCTACTGTGGGTAAGGCACTGTGTTAGATGGTGGAGTTGTAAGCAAAATACCTGTTATCTTAAAGATAAAATATATCCAGTAATTAGAAAAACATCTCAAACGTGAGTCTGCTTTGGTGTTCTCAGTATAGTTAATCCCTGCATAGTAATTTACTGCTTGCAAAACTCTTTCATGTGCTGTATCTCCTTTTATTCCTATATCACAGATGAAGAAATGGAAGCTGAGAGTAATTACACAAAGTCATATGCCTTCCCAGGGGAGAAGGTAAACTTGGGCGCAGGATAGATTCCGTTACCCATACTGATTTCTTGCGTGAATGATCTATACTGCCTCCATGGGTTAGTTAGGTTCCTCTAAGCCTTGACCTTGGGCATCTGTGTTCCTCTTTTCTGAGTCCAGTTTTAGCAATAACCTAAGTGAGTTTAGTAGCATATTTGATCACTGTTAATAATTGATTTCTAAATGTATACTTGGTTTCATTTAATGTGTTTTTGTCTTCTCAGTAATTTATGCAACCATGATGTAGGTGCTGGTAGTGATAATGTAGGTATTCGGTGGTGACACAGTAGGTATTCGGTGGTGACATAGGTGGTGGTGGCATAGTGGGGGCATTCCTTACTTAAGGTTTCTTTTGTTCTAAGCTCTGTGATGATCTCATTTTACCTATAATGTTCTATCGTGTTTTACTCCTGGAGCCAAGTGGCAAGGATTGGGCTTGAACCTAAATCAGTCTGACACCAAAGTCCACCACGTGCTTCCCACATTCTTTTGATTCTACCACGTGTGAATTCTGTAGATTTGCACGGAACTGTGACACTAGCCATGGGTTCTCTGTCTGTGGGGCGAGAAGGAGGTGGTCAAGCAGGTATCAGTGGTTCTTCTCACTTACCTTCGCATATTTTAATATTCAGTCCTTTGCAGAGAAGGCCAAAAGGCCTTTCTGAAGCACCATACATAGCCTATGTTGGGACCATCTTGTATAGACAGTTTTCTCTGGCTGGAGCTATCTCGAGTAGCTGCATGAAAAGAGAAGTGTGATTGAAATCAGATAAACCTCCCAGTAGGTTAGTACATAGATAAATCATGGTCCTTCTTACTCACAGGCTGTGCCTCTGCTTTGCTCATCAGGGATTGTACAATCAACTAGCAAATGTATAAATGTTTATCTAAAATACCGTAACCGGAATGCTCAAGCCTTATTGCCACTTTATTGAGGTTTGGTTTTCCTGCTACAGAGCTACCATTTTGATGGCCTAAAAATGCCAGAATTTTAGCAGCCTTTGGTTTCCTTTCTCCAAATTCATTTCCCGTGTAGAACCAACCTGCTTGCTGCACACGAGAGGGGAAAGATGCGTGTCGTGTGTGTTCGTGCCGTGCTCACCCTGTCTTCCCGAAGCACTCACATAGAAGTGTCACCAGTTCCGAGAGGCAGAAGGTGCTAGAGGCTTCATTTCTTTGTTTGTGTTCGAAATGTTTCCAGAAATGGCCACAGGAGTTGACTGCCTTTGGCTTTTATGAGCCATTACTACTGTTCAAGATCACTAGCTCAGAGTGGTGGGTGCGACTTCCTTCCACCCTCATCCTGACCCCTTGTTCCACTTCTCTTACTGTGGAACGTATCTGTTACCAACTAGCCTTGTTCAGCCTTATTCATTTGGCAGCTGTGGTCATTCAATTAATTCCTCCTTTCTGTTCTCTATGTTTTAATTACCCCAGGGATCTGGTATTCTTTGAAGAATGTTACTTCTGGCCAGCTTGATGAGCGCTGGAAATTCTTGGCTCTTTGTAGCTCTGGGTTAGTTAGCCTTGCAGGGCTGGGGAAGGGAATTCAAGGAAAGAACTAGAAAATTATTGGACCTTTCTTGCTGGGAAACCTGATGTCAGTTAACATTTTAAAAGAGTTTTGCATTTTCCTTGTTCTTTATCGTTTTTAATTAGTCTATCTGAATGATATTCTTAAGAGAACATTCAGAATTATTTGCTGTGTTTTACAGCTACAGACATTAGAGGCTCAGCATATGAATTTGTAGGGAGTCTCTTTGTGGGGCTAAGAAATGAAATGCTATTTTACCTGAGCCTGCCTGCTTATCACCTTCTCATTTCTTCCTTACCTCCAGACAGCCCATCCTGCTGAGCCAATATGCAGTGAGTGTGCTTTTGAAATGGTTTTATGTCCATGAGCAGTACACAGTTAGCCTGCTGGAGTCTTCATAATGTGTTTGGCGTGTGTTTCAGGGTAGCCCAAAGTCTTCGTATCAGGACTTATATCTCACAGGGTATCAGAGGAGGCAAGGAAAGCATTGTGTTAGAGAAAAAACCCTTATATCAGGGAAACTAGAGTTTTACATAGCTTTGTCTGAAACACATAGAAGAGTGATGAATGTCTGTACGTGTGTGAATTTCTTCTTTGCACGTGGCTCTCTACATGGTTCTCATTGTGCATGTGTGGGCCTCTGTCACTGTCTTGTTTTTGCTTTTTGGATAAGTACATCAAAAGTCCCCAAAAGATGGCAGTAAAATTTATTGTTTGAAACTGACATTAGCATCTATATACCTAGACCATTTGAATCAAGCTAGGTCAACATCTCACATCTTATTTTACTAAAGGTTAGGACCAGTACTACACTGAAAGGGGCTATGATCTTAAGAGGCTGAAGTTACAAATACTGGCTGTCTTTGGGTCAGTTAACTGTGTTTTATTTTTTTGGCTGTTGATTATAAATTACATATCTTTGTAAATAAGTTGTGGTCAGCCATCTTAAGATATCCGTCTTTCATATTAAAAGGAACTTGGCAAAAGAAAGTATGCATATTAGTGTAAAATCATATCCTATCCTCTTTTATTAAAAAAAAACAGTTAAACTTCATGCCTTACATATGTAAAGTCATTTTTGGATACGAAGGAGCCTTAAATAGTTGATTCACTATTAACCAAATACAAGGAATTTGAAGCATCTTTCTACCACCTATAGATCGTAGATCCTCATTGAATCACTTTACCTGTTAGAGCATTGTCTCTAAGAGAATATTATGTCATTAGAAATACTTGATAATTCTTATCATTAAATAGAAGTTTTGTTAGTTATTTATGCATTTTAAAGACATCCCCCCTTTCCCATGCTTGTCCTGACCTCTGCCAGTACGTTTAGCACATCCTTACATTTGTAGAATTCTAAGTAGATCTTATCACAGATTGTGTATCTGTAGATTTAAGGTTTTCAGGTCTCAGCATCAGCAAAAGTGGAACAAGTTCTTGGTCTTTACATTTCATTTAAACATGAATTGACATTCTCAAAGTCATTTGAACAAAAATCCCAACATCAAATATCCTAGTGAAGGCACCTGAAGGGGCAAATTATGACCAGATTATGAGCGACTTATCTTCAAGGTTGCAGAAGCATGCTGGCTTAGGAAAAGCTGTGTCCCAGTGTCAAGTGGACCATGATAGTTTATTTGGTTTGGAACGCACACTGTGTTGTTTATACTGAAATACTTGAATGTATGTTTTCACCCGCTGTCTGTCTTCAGCTCTCTGAAAGTCAGAGTGTAAATCATGATAACAGAACATGTTTTTGCCTTTCATGTTGAGTTGCAAGTTTTTTGTTCCCTTCTAATACTACAGTTACCTTCCGTGTATGGCCTTTGAAAGGAAGAGGTCGGACCCCAAATCTTAAAGTTAATCATTAAATAATAATTGCCTTTCACTGAGCTTGTTTGTAGGGTGTGTTGCTTTTGAGGTTGTTACTTGGCTGCTGGCCAAAGTTAGTTTGCTCTGCAGTGGGCAGTCTTAACTGTAGCCCTTGTGAGACACTCTAGGCTATGCCGTATTTCTGACTTTGTACTTGCTGAGTCCTTGAGATTTCAGCTCTTTTGGGCCAACAGTTGGTGGGCTGGCATGAGCTGATAAAAAAAAAAGTGGCATGTTGTAATGGGGCATTTGGAGGATTAGGCATGTTTTTGTTGAAATATATCTGGATAGTTTAATATTGCCATCTTTATTTGGGGATAAGTCTAATTCTTTTTCTTTACAGTATTGTTAGTTTCTACTGTATAGCAAAATGAATCAGTCATCCGTATATATATTTCCCTTCCCCTTTGAACTTCTTCCCATTCACCTCACTAATTTGAATTAAGTAGAATATCCTGTGCGATACAGTAGGTCCTCATGAGTCATCTTTTTTATACATAGAATTAATAGTGTATATGTGCCAATTCCAGTTTCCCAGTTCCTTCCACCCACCCTTCCATCTCCTTGGTATCTATATATTTGTTCTCTGCGTCTGTGTCTCTATTTCTGCTTTGCAAATAAGATCTTCCATATTCAGGTACAAGGTTTTTTAGCATCTAAAGGTAGCCCAATTCTGCAACCTCATGGTTATATGTTCATCCCAAACAACATGTAGAATCAAGTAGCTTCTTAATTAAAGCAGAGTCTGGTCATAAGCCTAATTTATATGACAACAGCAACCATAAGAAAACAATTATAAAGGACATTTTCCCATAAATAAACTCCCAAGTTTTATTAAAATTTAAGGGCAGAGATCAATTTTGAGAGTTTCTTTCTTCCCCACTAACATAGAACCTGAAGTTTTTAGTCATTCTGTTGTCCTTCTCAAAACACTTTTTTGATGGCAAAGTACTAGGCAAGCACCCTGTCTCTTTCTTAAAGGTGCTGAAGGCATTGTTGGTGCTCAGTTCATGTTTAATAATAACATTATTCAGGGTTGAAATGTGGCTGGCACACCAGGGTTAATGCCAGTGTTCTTAGGAGAAGGATGATTGGCATTTTAATCAGTGCAAATGTTCAGAACCTCTGTCTGAATGACTGTATTGCCAGCTCTCTTCAGGTTTCCTTGCTCTGTGGTTCAGCACCGATTCAGAGGGGAGAGCTCCATCTACTGAAGTCCCATTTCAGAATGACTTCTTCCCTTGAGTTCAGTGATTTTCCTTTTGCACAGCTTGTTGAATTTCCTTTGGATTTACAAGTTTCGGTGGAGGTTATGCTGAAACTGATAATTTGCTCATTTCAAAACCAAATTCCTTGTCATTTTGCTTAGCACTTACATTGAAAGGAGTTATCAGAGAGCATTCTTATTTTACTCTATTTAATAGTCATGTTTTGTTGGGACCTAGATAGATGGTAAAACTGCCCTTAGGCAAATGTTGCTGTAGATAGTCTTTCTTTAGTCATCCCTGGCTTGAATCTCCTTCCTCCATACCCTCACGTTGGCATTTTATTGTTGATGCCATGGATACTTGAGAAGTGACACTTTGGTGTCACACTGAAGCTTTTTGTTTAGCCGCTCTGGCTGCCACTGGGATATTGTACAAGTGACTTAATTTTTGTAAACCTCAGTTTCCTCACAGGGACTTGTGGGCCATGCTTACTGAGTTTGGACTTTGTTGGAAGGACAGTGGAGCTTGTGAAGTTTTAAACATGGGACTGTTCATAACTGTAGTGTAGGTGAGACTAAGTATGTCGGTGCCCAGGACGCTAGCTATGGAGCCCTTTCAGAGACTGCCAGTGCTGCCAAGGGCTGCATGACCCAAGATGCCTTTCCTGGGGTTGGCTTACATTGTCTGAGCAGTGAGAGAGCAGAAAGGCCAGGCCATCTCAGCCCAATTCTGGGCGACTCTGGAGGGTCATCTTAGCCCCACGGCTCCACCTAGTGTCAGCAAGTGCAGCGTTTGGCCTTTATTTGGGGCTTAACATCTCTCTTTCTCACCTCCATCCGGCTTTTATTACTTCTCTGAGAAAGGAAGCTATGGGTGTTAATCTCCAGAGTCCTCTTAGTAAACATTCTGTACGCCAACTCTGTCTCAGGGTTTGTTTTCTGGGCATCCTAGTTTGGGAGTTTGGAAGATACAGATTAAATTACAGAATTTGGATGGTTTCCTGTAGTTACAAGGGGTCACTGAGATGATTTGAGCCCAAAAGTAGTATGCTCAAAGCAGTGTATGAGGATATTTGATCTGGCTTCCATGTGGATCACACAGGGGAGAGTCTGGAGTAATAATTTTGAGATTGAATGAAGCAAGAGTTAATATGTACTAATGAAACAGGGGAAGAGAAATAGAGTTTTGCCACTTACCAGCTGTGTGGTGTTGAGAAATTGCTTAATCTCTATAAGCCTTAGGTTTCTGCTCTATAGAGTGAAGGAATTAATATACATATCATAAAGCTATTGAGAGGATTAAATGAGTTAATATCAGGCCCATATCTTGATGCTTAGTAAGTGGTACTTCCTTTGGATAGATTTGCTACTCACCATCACATCACTGTGTGTCATATACACAGACACACACACACACGCCTTCCACACACTTTCTCCTGAACACATAGTTGTCTTTTGGCTAGAAACCTTTCAGCTTTGCCTTTCATAAATTCAAAGAATTGTGGGGTAGTCGAGAGCTTCTCCTCTGTTGTGGTGCTTCCCTCTCACCTTCTGCCCTTTGTCTTCCCACAGTGCTCACAGCAGTCCAGAGCATTTTACGTTCTTCATACTTCTTTGCTCGTGTACGTGCTTTTTACTCTTGCTGATGTGCCCTGGTGATGCTCTGGTCCATCTGGATTTATCCTAGGATAAATCCAGTAAACTTTCAGAGTTTTTACCTGGATAACCTACTCCTTGAAAAATCGACTTCCTAGTCTGTGTATGGTATACATTTCTGTTTTTTAGCCTTAGTACTGTATGTGGTAATTTTGTGTTTTCCTAACCATCTTCATTATGACCTTCTTGGACCCAGTCCCATAATTTCATGCAAATAAATGGGGAAACAATGGAAACAATGATAGACTTTATTTTCCTGGACTCCAAAATCACTGCAGATGGTGATTGCAGTCATGAAATTAAAAGATACTTGTTCCTTGGAAGAAAAGCTATGACCAACCTAGACAACATATTAAAAAGCAGAGACATTACTTTGCCACCAAAGGTCCATCTAGTCAAAGCTATGGTTTTTCCAGTAGTAATATGTGGTTGTGAGAGTTGGACTCTAAAGAAAGCTGAATTGATGCTTTTGAACTGTGGTGTTGGAGAAGACTCTCGAGAGTTCTTTGGATTGCAAGGAGATCCAACCAGTCCATCCTAAAGGAAATCAGTCCTGAATATTCATTGGAGGGAGTAATGCTGAAGCTGAAACTCCAATACTTTGGCCACCTGATGCGAAGAGCTGACTCATTGGAAAAGACCCTGATGCTGAGAAAGACTGAAGGCAGGAGAAGGACGACAGAGGATGAGATGGTTTGATGGCATCACCGACTCAAGGGACATGAGTTTGGGTAGGCTTCAGGAGTTGGTGATGGACAGGAAGGCCTGGTGTGCTGCAGTCCATGGGGTCTGTAAGAGTCAGACACGACTGAGCGACTGAACTGAACTGAATACTGGAGTGGGTTGCTATTTCCTATGGCACGTCAGAGGCACTCAATAAATGTTCATTGAAAGTAGGTTGATGAAAGATTCTAGGTTGTTCCAACTGTGGTCAGATTCTCATGAGGGTGAGACAGCTTGGTTGTAGCCCTGACAGGCTCCCGGGATCTGGGGCTCCTGCGCAGTGCCGGGGTGCATGTACTCTGGGTTTCAGCAGCACTTGCTTTGGCAGTTTACAGGTCTGCTCTGTAGGTCAGCGACTTGCGACTCAGAATCTTGGGTTAATAGAAGCCCTGGTACCTTATCAGCTGTACCTTGTGACTTCAAGAAGTCTTGTCAGTTGATGGCTTTCTTGTCCTAAAGGGTCTGAAATTAGAACAAGTCTGCATTCATTCTCTGATGAGGAAATGTCTTTGGATTAGCTTTTTAAAGAAGTTCTCCTTTGATTTAGCTTATTCTCTCACAGATTTATAATCTTAGCCCCTCACAGACATATACATTCTTTACTTTTTGGTCCGTTTGGGAGAGAGAATTTTTAAGCTATAATTGTAAAAAAAAAAAAAAAAGAGTAAAATTGGCTTCAATAAGTCATTATTATAGTATTTATTAATTACCAACCTAATAATATCCTGCAAGTTGACTAGTGTTTTGAGTCTAAATAATAAAGTAGATGCTAAAAGAAATTGGAAAGTGAGAAAGAGAGGCTAATATTTTTTTTTATCTTAGAATAATATGTTTATCCTAAGATAAGTATGTTTATTTTAATATTAAATAACAGTCAGCATCTAAGATAATATGTCCAGAAAGTGAAAGTGAAGTCACTCAGTCGTGTCAGACTCTGTGTGACCCCATGGACTGTAGCTTACCAGCTCCTCTATCCATGGGATTTTCTAGGCAAGGATACTGGAGTGGGTTGCCATTTCCTTCTCCAGGAGATCTTCCCTGACCCAGGGATTGAATCTGGGTCTCCCACGCTGTAGGCAGAGCAGACGCTTTACCATCTGAGCCCCCAGGGAAGTCCCTGAAATGTCCAGAGGCAGTAATAATTCAAGATGTAGTTGAGAAAAGCAATATAACTTTCAGCCCCAGCTCTTTTTGGGGAGGGTTGCAATTTCAAACATTGGAAAAGTCCTGAAAGAGTCATATAATAAAAACTAATATACCCTTCACCTAGATTTGCCACTTCTTAACATTTCCCAATATTTAATTTCTGTCCCTTTGTGAATGTATACATATTATGTTGTGTCTATATGTATATCTGTACAAAACTGTAGGAATACTTGTGTATTTATAACACACATGACATTGCACATATCAGGACCCTTTACCCTCAATATTTTCGCCTATATATTCTTACAGTAAGAGCACTCTTTTACATAGCTTTAGTATCATTTTCACATACAACTTAATACTGATGCAGTCATGTTATTTAATATGCAGTCCATATCCAAATTTCACCAATTATCCTACAGTATTTTTTACTTTTTGCTTTTAAGAATAATTTGGGATCCACCCAAAGATTGTGTGTTAAAGTTTGGTTTGTCCTGCTTATTTAATTTCCTTTAATCTAGCATATTCCTTTCACCTTTCTTGTTTTTTACAAGATATTTTTGAAGAAATCCAGTCCACTTGTTTTGTAAGAATATCCCACATCTGGATTTGTCTAATTAATTCTTCCTGATTAGATTCAGTTTGGCAAATTTTGGCAAGAATACTATAGGGGACATGTATAACTTTCCATTATATTATTGCAGGAAGTATTTATTTATAGTGTTATTGGTGATGCTGAGTTTGATCTCTTAAGTATTTCTTCCAACTGTCTGTTTTGAGACACCTCTCCTTCATAATTAGTAAGCTATCTATAGAGTGGTACTTAGACACTGTTTGCTTAACCTCTTACTAGTCTGTTACCAAATTGTTGATTTTTGCCTGAATCAATTGACGATTATAAAATGGACAATAGAGATTTGAAAGTAATGTATCAGTTAATGATTAGTGGGGGTAAGGATGGATTTGATAATAAATGAATCTAGAGCTGTTGGCTATTGATTTGGGCAAAATTAAAATTAAATGTCCGCCTCTTACTGTATAGAAAAATGAGTCACGGGTCTAAATGTGAAAAGCTAAACTCTAAAACATCCAGGGCATCACTAAGCCTGCTATCCGCCTCCTGGGTTGCCATGGTGGTGTGAAGAGCATCTCTAGGCTCATCTACGAGGAGAAACCCACGGGGTCAGTCCTGAAAATGTTTCTGGAGAACATGATCCCAGACGCGGTCCCCTACACCGAGCACGCCAAGCAGAAGACTGTCACCGCTATGGGTGACACACACACCGTTAGGGGTAACACACAATGCATATTTTCATGACATTGTGATTGGGAAGAACAAGAAGAACATAGAAATCATAAGCCCTTAGAGAATAGACTGACGTTTTGGAATACATTAACATAAAAATCTTAATTCTAATAAAAAGCACTAAAACAAGATGAAAAGGCAGATGATAGACTGGGAGTAGATATTTGCAGCTCTTCTTTGTGATCACAGTTAAACGTTCAGAAAAAAGTCCTCAAATCAATAAGGAAAAGACAAACTACTCAGTAGAAAATGGGCAAAAGATATGACTAAGCACTTCATAGAGGAAGAAGGCTGAATGGTCAATTTATCTAAGATGTTCAACATTGCTAATAATCAGGGAAATGAAAAGTAAGATCCCGGTGAGATTCCATTTTACACCTATTGGCAAAACCTAATAAGTTTGCTAACACCAAGTGCTGGCAAGGATAAGAAGAAAACAGAAGCTCTTGTACATGACTGATGGGAATAAATTGCTGTTTTATTTTTAGTGATCAATCTGAAAAATCCTGGTACAGTTGAAGATGTGCATATTTCGCAACTCAGTTCAGTTCAGTCACTCAGTCGTGTCTGATTCTTTGCGACCCCATGGACTGCAGCATGCCAGGCCTCCCTGTCCATCACCAACTCCCAGAGTTTACCCAAACTCAGTGTCTATTGAGTTGGTGATGCCATCCAGCCATCTCATCCTCTGTCGTCCCCTTCTCCTCCTGCCCTCAACATCAGGATCTTTTCCAGTGAGTCAGTTCTTCACGTCAGGTGGCCAAAGTATTGGAGTTTCAGCTTCAGCATCAGTCCCTCCAATGAACACCCAGGACTGATCTCCTTTAGGATGGACTGGTTGGATCTCCTTGCAGTCCAGGGGACTCTCAAGAGTCTTCTCCAACACCACAGTTCAAAGCATCCATTCTTCGGCGCTCAGCTTTCTTCACCGTCCAACTCACATCCATACTGACCACTGGGAAAACCACAGCCTTGACTAGACGGACCGTTGTTGGCAAAGTCATGTTGTGCTTCTTTTCAACACGCGGTCTAGGTTGGCCATGGCTTTTCCCCCAAGGAGCGAGAGTCTTCCCCTTTTTTGAGCTGGCTTCTTTTAATATCATGGCTGCGGCCGCTGTCTGCAGTGATTTTGGAGCCCCGCCAAATAAAGTCTCTCACTGTTTCCATTGTGAGAGACTGATCTGGTAGAGCGCCTGAAGAACTACGGACAGAGGTTCGTGACATTGTACAGGAGGCAGTGATCAAGACCATCCCCAAGAAAAAGGAAGGCAAAAAGGCAGAATGGTTGTCTGAGGAGGCCTTACATAGCTGTGAAAGGAAATGATGCAAAAGGCAACGGAGAAAAGGAAAGAGATCACCATTTTTGGAGAAGGAAATGGCAACGCACTCCAGTATTCTTGCCTGGAGAATCCCATGGACAGAGGAGCCTGGTGGGCTACTGATCATGGGGGTCACAAAGAGTCGGGTACGACTGAGTGACTAAGTACATACCCATTTGAATGCAGAGTTCCAAAGAATAGGAAGGAGAGAGAAGAAAGCCTTCCTCAGTGATCAAAGCAAAGAAATAGAGGAAAACAGTAGACCGGGAAAGACTAGGGATCTCTTCAAGAAAATCAGAGATGCCAAGGGAACATTTCATGCAAAGATGGGCACAATAAAGGACAGACATGTTATGGACCTAACAGAAGCAGAAGATAATGCGAAGAGGTGGCAAGCATACACAGAAGAACTGTACAAAAAACATTTTCACACCCCAGATAATCACGATGTTGTGATCACTCACCTAGAACCAGACATCCTGGAATGTGAAGTCAAGTGGGCCTTAGGAATCATCATTAGGAACAAAGCTAGTGGAGGCAATGGAATTCCAGTTGAGCTATTTCAAATCCTAAAAGATGATGCTGTGAAAGTGCTGCACTCAATATGCCAGCAAATTTGGAAAACTCAGTAGTGTCAACAGGACTGGAAAAGGTCAGTTTTCATTCCAATCCCAATGAAAGGCAATGCCAAAGAATGTACAGACTATTGCAGAATTTCACAACTCAACCACTGTAAATACTTTTAGGGTTCAAAAAGTTGTCACTCGTGTAAAATCAGGAGACGTGTGCAAGGATGTTCATTGTAGAATTACTTCAAATAGAAAAACCCAGAAGTTAATGTAGTATAATTTATCTCCCCATGCAATGAAACAGTTAAGGTAAACTAGTTATTCTAAATAAACATAGTACTAATTGAATAATACGTAGGAGATTATATGTATAAATTAATTTATAAATCGGTATCATGTATGTAATATAATTGTAATCTAATACATATATACCATGTTTATATGTATAAAGATAAACCAGCCTCATTAAGATACAATCCACATATCATACAATTCACCTCTACTAAGTGTACAGTATTCAGTGGCTTTTAGTATATTCAGAGTTGTGCATCTATCATCACAGTCAATTTTAAAACATTTTCTTTACTCCTAAACCCTTAGCTGCCAGCCCCACCCCGAATCTCCCATCTTCTCTAGTCCTAGGCAGCTGTTAATAATCTGCTTTCTGTTCTTATAGATTTGTCTATTCTGGACATTTCATGTAAATGAATTCATATGATGTGTGTTTCTTTGTGACTTGCCTGTTTCAGATAGATCATGTTTTCAAGGTTCGTTCACGATGTAGTGCGCTATCAGTCCTTCATTTCTTTTTATTGCCAAATACTATCCCATTGTATGAATATGCCACATTTTATTTATCCATTCATGAATTGATGGGTGTGTGGGTTATTTCCACTCTGTGACTATTTAGTATGTTGCTATTAACATTGTGTACAAATTTTTGTATGGACATGTGTTTTCATTTCTCTTCAGGTATGTACCTAGGAGTGGAATTGCCAGACTACATGGTGACTAAACTGTTGGAACATCTAAACTGTTTTCCAAAACGGCTGCATCCTTTTACATTCTCCCCAGCAGCATATAATGGCAGCACTTTCTGCTTATCCTTTTTGACACTTGTTACTCTGTCGTTATTATAAACATTCTAGTGAAGCAGCGTCTCATTGTGGTTTTGATGTATTTTCTTGATAACTAATGATGTTGGTCATTTTTTACATGGGTTTTTTGATTATGTATATATATATTCTCTCTCTGTCTCTCTCTATATATATGTTATATATATATGAAATAATATAATATTAATATATATATATTCTCTATAAAGCATAGAGAATGTTAGTATGCATTGTTTCTCAATGCTTATATGTATAATCAAAGTGTTAAAATGGGAAGAGATGGGAGAATGGAACTATAGCTATATTTGTATCGTTTTACATCTTAAATAAGGAAAGAAAGACATAAGTAAATATTGGCGTTTGTTAAATCACGGTGGTAGATACATAGTTGCCTGTTACATTTATATTTATTTTTGTGTATATGTATATAAAACCCTGTATCTCTCTATATTTATATGTAAAGGCAACCATAGCAAAATGATAGTTCATGTGAGAGTTGAAAATTTTTCTGAGGGAGGATAAGAAAATGGAAACCCTAGGAATGCTTTGGTGCATTTTGGTGAGATACGAGAAACAGGAGATAAAGGCTAGTCCAAATGCCTTAGGGTGTCAAATGATACATTAGTACAGATACCATGTAGGGGTTGCCAGCAATGTCACATGTTGCTGAAAGGGAGAGAATATGGTCTGGTTAAATAAAAACAGTGAGACCTTCTATTTGGTAATCAGTTCATTAATATTCTCTAAGGATGGAGTTTTTTGATTTTAGAAGTGAAAGTTCAAATTTAAATTGCAGTAGGGAAACAATATATGGTGTGTGAGCTCGATTAAGACACAGTAAGAAGGTTGTCAGTGAATTGAAGGAGTTTAGTAAGGCAAGAGCTTAGAAGGAAAGATGGATCAGACAACTTTATTTAGCCCATGCATCAGGCTTGTACAGTACTTGACCATCATTTGCGGGAACAGCTTGGAATTTCTGAGTGCCACAGCAGCAGTGCTGTTTTGATTTAGAAACTCAGGACCGATTGCTACTTTATTTACATCTTCTCTCCTTCCTCCCTCGTTAAAAACATGATGTTATTTGCATATGTGACTCTTTCTAGCTCAGGATCCTTTGGGTGAGGGAATGATGGGTTATCCGTCTTTGTACCCCTGCCAATCACAGTATTTTGCATGTGGTAGATGCATGAATAATACACCTTAACTTAAAAAGAACTTTTTTGACATGGAGACACTTTATGGGAAAACCATCAAAGTGATGGAACGATTGATGAGTGTGTATACAGAGTGCAAACAAAACACTTAACTTGTGGTCCATAAATGTCAGTATTCCCTTATGGCACCTTCCCCTCCTGGACATTTGAGAGGAAATAATTAGGGAAAACCAATTGAGAAGGCTCGGAAAGGTTGGCAGGGTTCAGTTTGGGATGGAGGGAGGGAGCAGAAGGCAGTGTTGCAGGGAGGGGAGGATTGATGACAGATTGCAGTCTGTGCCCTCCATGGGGTTAAGTTGGGTCCTGCGCTGAGGAAAGAAGCAACGTGGGTATTGAATGGAGTGAAGAGCCTTTGGAATATCTTTGTGTGAGTGAAGAAATAAAAGGCCAATGGCTAAATGCATTGTCTGGTAACATTGAGAATTCACTTGAATTTAGGTGTTAATAGTCTGAATGAAAACGTCTTTGTGAATATGCAATTTTAATGCCTTGGAAGCTGGAGTTGAGGAAAAGTACACACAATATGTAATATCAGGGAGATTCGCAGGGCTGCAAAGGAAAGATTTGGCGGAGACACAGGCATTTCGCTTTAAATATTTGAATAGGTCCCCATATCAATAAGTAATTCTTTTAATTCTATTTTATTGGAGGACTAAACTCAGGCTAAAGAGTTGGAGTAAGATTTCTGCTCAGTGAAAAAGCAAAAACTTACCAATAATGGGAGCTCTCTGATATTGGAATATTCTGTTTTGAGAGATGGGGCGTTTCCCATCAGGGGGAAGGATTCAGAGAGAGGGCAAGATTTGAAGGTGGAAGATCTGACGGCATGTCAACTGAAAACCTTTGTAACACTTAGGGTGTTAAAAAAAAGTTGTATGATCAAAAGGTTGGTGGGATAAGAAGACCTAGTTTGTAGTTAAGAGCAGAAAAAACATTTAGTGACTGAGGCCAACCCAGTAGATTGGACGTCCGTTGCCAGGGACCATCCATGCCGTTGTTGCAGGCTTTTTTCTGCCTCCTTACTCTTAACATTAGCAGTATAGTCTCATCAGTTACAGCTTCATTACTTGGCAGTCTTGCTCAACCAGCCTATCTTATCAGGGCATTTAGGGTCCATGTGCTTTCAGTCTGATTTAAAATTTCATTTTAGAGTGAATTAATTTCTTTGAAATAAAAACCAAGGAGTTTTAAATTTGTTTCTGGATTTTACCTGGGATACCCCAACATTTTAAATACATTTCCAGTTTTTGCCTGATTTTCTTTTCACTGGCATCAGTCAATAGGTGAATTTTTGATTTTGAGTGAGGATTGCTAACTTAAATTTCCCATTTTTATTATGAATTCTGAAATAATTCCTATTTCCTCACTGAAGCAACTTAGCAGCAGCAGCCTCACTTTACTACCGCATTTCATCTCCTCGTAGTAGTTTTATCAGTTTTATTCATCTCAGGGAGAGAACATCAAATGCTCTAGGAAGTCCAGGACAAGTGACACCTGATTCACACATGATTCACAGATGGGTTTCTTTCTTGGCTCAGTGTTAAGTATATGTAAGCTGTAAGCTATGATCTTGTAGGATCCCAAACTCAAATTTTTTTTTCTTTTGATGTGGTACATTATGTCTGGAAATTTAGTATTGATTATTGTGGTTTCTCTTGCTTGATCTCAGTACAAAAGGAGTGGGAAAGTAGCTTGGGTCAGGAGGTTTGCCAGTTACCTCTTTTTGCTTGCTTTGTTTGGGCCTTGGTTTCTAGAGAACACTGAATACTCTCTTTCATGCCATGCTGCAAAGATATTATTGACTTAAAGTCCGAATATTGATGAAAAACACTGTTAGAAATTACTAAGAAGAATATCTACAGTGTATGATACAGAGGTTGGTGAAGTACTGGTGTGAAAAAACTGGGCCACTACATTGATTCTTTTGGGGTAAAGATGGGGACTGCAATCTTAAAGGAACCACAACAGAATCTTTGGTTAAAACTTTTCTAAATACGCATAGTCCATGTCCTGAACCTCTGCTGTAGCCATCACTCCTGGGATTCTACTCTTTCTTTATCCTACTTTGAATCATTATATATACTCATTATCTGTAACTGCTGTTAGGATTATTATGATTATTGTTAGATACACGATGAATATACTCTGGGGCTAGGAGACCATTGTAATTGATTGCCTAGCTATTGTATAGCAAACTCTTAGGTAGGATATAAGATTAGATAAAGCCCTCATACATAATAAGCTTTTAGAATTTTAATTAAAAATGAAACAAGAATGGACACTTATGGGGAAATACTGTAAGGATGTTATTTTCTGTGTTGAGAGAAGGTCATCCTTGACTGTGTTTAGAAGTGATATTCAATATGGAAAGTGGTTCACTGTGCTTTTCCTGGTATGAGTGAATTTAGGGAGTGCTGAGCAACAGAAGCCACGGAAGAGACTCCTGAAAAGCTATTTCAAGTAGCAGGATGTTGAAGCAAAATAAAAGAAGATAGAGTAGTAATTTCAAGAAAATAACAGGGAGGTTTTAATTTGAGGGACATCAGAGGAATCATCTAGTGAAAATTTTGGCAATTATGGAATAACAGCACTGGGGCAGATGAACTGATGTGTGGTCTATAGAATTGGGAAAAGGTGCTGAAACAACAGAAAAGGGGGCTCATGGCATAGAACAGATTAAAGGCTTACTTACAGATACTCATGTTTGAAATCCTCCAGTTCTTCAAGTTGGTATTTGTCATTGAAAGAATGAAGTTTTTTATAACTTACAATCTTCCAGTTATAAATGGGTATAGTCTTCTGGTTAGAAAACAAATAAATCTTGGGATATAATGTACAACATGGGGTATATAGTTAATAATACTCTATTGTATATGTCAAAGTTGCTAAGAAAGTAGGTCTTAAAAGTTCTCATCACGGACACAAAAATTAACTGTGGGTGGTGGTGGATGTTAACTAGACTTACTGCGGTGATCATATATGTGTGTGTGTATATGTGTGTGCGTATATATATATATGGAAGGAGAGTCATTATATTAAATCTGAAACCAATATAATATGTATATTATATAATAATATATCAGTTGTTCAGTCACTGAGTTGTGTCCTACTCTTGGCAACTCCATGGATGCAGCACACCAGGCTTCTCTGTCCTTCACCGTCTCCTGGAGTTATATCAGTTATATCCCAATTAACTTTTTATAAAGTTTTAAGAACCAACAGTAAAGAAATTTACCACCTATCTAAGGTGTTTTGATATGAAGCAGATTTAAAAAGAGAACTAAGTCTGAATAACTGACACCAGTAAGTTAATAGTGCACGATCAGATGTGGCCAGTTTTGAAGTGGTCACTGAATACTGTCCTGGGAATCTTGGTGTATATGGTTGCTGTTTAAAGACTTTCGTGTCTGATTCAGACCAGAGCAACCTGAAAGGTCAGCCCAAATGGAGGACAGCATAGCTTGGTGTCAGAGGAGCGCTGCTGCTATCCAGAGTGGGCATCTTCGGTCTCAGACCCCAGTCCAGACTGCCTGTATTGGTTTTCTGTGGCTGCCTTACAGATGGCCACAGTCTAAGAGGGCTGAAGCAGCACATATGTTAATTATCTCGTTTCTGTGGGTCAGTGGTCCTGGCAGCTTAGCTGGCTTCTCTATCAGAGTCTCTCACCAGGCTGCTGCCAAGGGGTTGGCCAGGGCTTGGTTCACCTTGGAGGATCCACAGGAAAGATGGTGTTTCCAGTCTTTGTTGGCTGAGTTCAGTCTCCTCAATCCTCTAGGATCCATGGTGGTTTGCTTCTTCAGAGCCAGTTGACAATGGAGACTGACCGACTAGTAGAGAGTCAGTTTCCCATGAAGACAGAGTCTTAAAGAATGTGATGTAACATCTTGTCATCTTTATCACATTCTTCAGCTAAAAGCAAATCACAGGACCCACTTACACCCAAGGGGAGGGAATTATACAAAAGTGTGGACAACAGGACGGGGGAATCGCGGGGACCACTTTGAAGTCTGCCTTTGACATGTACTAAATCAGGATCTACATTTGAACTGCATTCCCCAAATGTTTACATTTTAAGAAGCAGAGTTCTAGATGGTAGGTATCAAAAGAGTTTGATTTAGTGGGGAGAAGATGATTCTTTGGGAATGGCTTGGCTGAGTCGGCTTTTATGACCAGCAAGATAGTTTGTTGTATAAAGTCTTAGTCACATCAGAGAACTTACTGTATCTCTTAGCACTACCTCACTCCACCATTGCCAGGTAGTATAGTGTTTTTCACTTTTGTGAATATTGTTGGCCACTTCTCTCTGTGAGAGTTTGTGAGTTTGTAACTTTGACTTTTTGAAAAGAAGTTGTCCTTTTCCCTGATTCTGTTTTGATTGTGAGAGTTGATGGGTAGTACTGAGTTGGAGATTTTTCTCTGCTCTGATAGCTGAGCAACTTATGGAAAGTCAGTGGCTCATCCTTGGCCTCAGTTCTCTTGTACGTGAGTCTGTCAGTTGTCTCTCAGATGATGATTGTGTGAATGTGGCTGCAACTCAGCCTCTGTTCACCAATGCCAAATAAAAACATGGAGATAGAGTTTTGTGTGAAGTGGAAAAGGATAGTTTTTTTTGCTTTGCCAGGTAAAGGGGGCCACCACAGGCTAATGCCTTCAAAACTGTGTGTCCCACCCTGGATTTGGGTGGTGTGGAGTCTTACAGTGTTCAAGGAGCAGGGCGTGGTCAGCTCGTGGATGTTCTTCTGATTGGTTGGTGGTGAGGTAATTGGGAGTCAGCATCATCTGCCTTTTGGTTCCAAGTGGTCTGGGGTCTCCGAGCTTGTGGGCAGCATACAGTTAACTTCTTCCACTTGGTGAGGGTTTCAGTGTCTGCAAAACAGCTCAAAAGGACATGGCTCAGAATATTATCTGTAGTCCTTGAGGAAGAACTGAAGGTCCTTGACTCTGTTTAATGGCTAAGTATTATTTTGTCTTGCTTGACTGTTTTCCTTTCTTTCTGCATTTTCTCACTTCCCTGATTATTTTTTCTTTGACTAAAGTTTTTCTACAGACTAAAGGTAGAGGGAGGACATGGGTGGGGCTCTCTCCTAGGAAGGCCTCATAGAACTGAAAGAATTAAAAAATGCTCTAGTTTTTGATGAACTTAAAGCACTCCTTAATGTTGTTGTGAACTCCTTCTGTTGTAAATGGCAACTCACAGAGCTCCCCTCTTTCCATAGAAGCAGGTACCTAAAAGCCATGATTGTACCTTGATCATGTCTGTCTCTCTGACCATCGTGTATCAGAGCAGTGTAACCAAACAGGGCCATATGGAGTTTTCCATCTTGAAGTTTGAATTTGGGGCCAAAAGAAGGCCAGTCTGGCCTTGCTGATCTAGCGTAAGGAGATTAGAAACCTAGTGAGCTTTAGTGTAGCTATCTTTCACTATGTGGAATGAGTGACAGAGGGCAGAAGGAAATTAGAACTTCATAGAGAATTAGAAGATTCACTTTTAGGGGTCCTGTCTGCTTCCCATTTCCTACTTGGTTTACCTGGTTCTGGCTACGTTTTTGCTTTTGAGTTGTGTGTGTGCATGTACTCAGCTGTGTCCAACTCTTTGTGATTCTGTAGACTATTACCCACCAGCCTCCTCTGTCCATGGAATATTCCAGCAAGGATAGTGGAACCATTGCCATTTCCTCCTCCAGGGTATCTTCCCAACCCAGGGACTGAACCTTTGTCTCCTGCATTGGCATGTAGGTTCTTTACCACTAGTGCCACCTGGGAAGCCTTTCAGTTGTGTATTACACCTTTAAAATTGTATGGTAAATGCCTCCTTTTATTTGTTTAGGCTGTTTTGAGTTATCTCTTGCTTGCAACTAGAGAACTGAAATGAGGGCCCAGTAAGTCAGGTAAACATCTTTTTAAAAATCCCTTAACTACTCATTGCTCCCCCTCGCCCCCGCCCATGTCTCCATAGTTTGTTTTCAAAGGTTAATTATATTCCTTCTTTTATTGAAAACTCACTGAGTGTTTTTTTTTCACGGTACATTAGAGATGTGAAATGAAGAACTATGATCCTTACCTTCAGGTAATTTTTAATTTACTGATGGAGGTGGGCATGTAAATGACCAGGTGATTTTTTTTTTTTTTTTGCAAGTAATTAGCTTTTTTGTCTCTGATTGATTTTAAGGTCCTGACTCATGCTTCTGGACTTGTTTTTTGCCTGTGCCTCTGAGATCCGTAAGCAGGCCAGGAAGTCAGGCCATGTATGCATTTCTTTATTAAACTAGGTAGCAGGAATTAAAATGATGTAGGCAGAACTGAAAGCAAGTCAAAAACAGAAGCTCAGATCTGAAATTAAAAATAAGGACAAAACTTCCTCGGTGAAGTTATTCCTAAGATCACTAAGTCAGCCTTACCTGGGGTGATTTGAGTATTTCCATATTTAGGGTTGATCTTAGAGATTCTGTGTTTCCCGTAGCTTGCATTATGTATAAAAGAGTGATTATATGGTTCGTATTATATACTAAAAAAGGTATTTAGTAGAAGAACTCTGTTCCCTATAGCTAGCAATATGTAAGGAAAGTGTACTTACGTAGCCTGCATTGCATAATAAAATGGTTAACAAATATAAGAGTTCTGTGTGCCCTTTAGCTTGCATTACATTATAAAATGAGTGTTTAAATTAGATGGAAGCCAGTGAAATTATAGTTAAACTGCATAGGGCTGATTTTAGAACCACATTTTCTTAACATGGAGGTTATATAGGTTATATGTTTTATTGGCTTATGCAGCTCTTCAAAATGACCCAGTTCAGAATGACATTCAGCTTACAGCTGATTGAAGTGGGCATTGGTGGAATATCCCTTGGGGACTTATGGAGCAATTAAAAAGCTAGGAACCTCATTCTTTGTAATAACAGACAAAAACTACTTGTAAGGAATTTTGGAGAAACATGTGAAGCTTTATCTTACTAATGAAATTGTGGGAAATGCTTAGTTTTTTCTTTTTTTTTAAAGAAAAAAACTAATTAGTCTTATTTTGAAAATATCATTAGGGAAAATAATAGAATTAATGGAATAACCCAAAGATGAGCTAAATAATTTTCTTTGAAGGAAGAATTATTATAGAGATTAATTCTAAAATTGTTCAGGAGACTTTATAATACAGAGGAATGAAACCTCTGTAGGTAAAACTAATACTGGTTTAGATATTCTATCCTGTCTTCTTTTCTTGTTTTAGATAAGCATCTGTAGTTTTTCTTTTTTTTAATATGACATCACTCTTTATCCCACCTTTATATCATTTTGCTCATCTTGTAATTGTGTCTGTGTACCTGTGCCTGTATGCACTCATGCATGTGTCTACGTGTATACACATTTATTTACATTTGTAAGTTTCTTCTCTGATAGGTGAAGTTCATTGAAAGTGAGAACTATGTGGTTCCTTTATTTTCACGATGTACCCGGTACTGAGCACTGCCCTTGGATATAGAAGCACTTAGTAATTATTGAATGAATGGATATTTATTACTTATTCACATAACTCTGCACAGTATAAGTATTACTCATACAGAGATATGCCAGGAACGCTTATAAGTAAAATCATTTTTTGGCTCTTAGAATACTGTATATTTTATGTAAGGTGTAGTACTATAAATGTAGTCAGTCAATACTCCATAAAAAATGTGATCACTTTGACTCTGATTTCTTTCATCTGTCAAAGAGAAGCTAACCTTAATACAAGAAAAGAAGAGTGAGAGAGGGATCAATAGATGGGACATTTATCATCCTGAACCCATGACTTGGCAAATGACTACTAAAAATCTTAGGGAACGAAGCTGCTAGTAACTAGGTTGGCCAACGCACAGGCAGGCAGTTCTTTAGCTGGTGGCTCAGACAGTAAAGCGTCTGCCTGCAATGTGGGAGACCCAGGTTCGATCTCTGGGTCAGGAAGATCCTCTGGAGGAGGGAATGGCAACCCACTCCAGTACTCTTGCCTAGAAAATTCCGTGGATGGAGGAGCTTGGTGGGCTACAGTCCAGGGCGTCGCAAAGAGTCAGACACGACTGTGTGACTTGACTTCACTTCACAGCTGCAAACTAAGTCAGTGGTGGCAGCAATTCCAGTGAAGGAAGGAATGCTGTTTTCTCAAGGATAGAGCTCCAGAAATGCGCAAGACCCTGTCATGGTGCCCTGTGCAGGAGGGGGCTGTGCCCCATGGATTCTAGTTATGGGTCTCTAGGGAGAAAGGCTTTGAGGCTGTGAGCTGAGCAGCCATGAAGACTCCAGAGGATTGGACACTGGTAGGGAGTTGCCCTTTCACGGAAGGATGGGATTTAGTAGTTGGATTTAGTGTTAATTGCACCCCCCATCCCTTACCCTAATATGTTTTGTCTGTTTCCAATAATGCTTCTCACACAGAATATATCACTGGCCAATGTGCCTGCCCAGATAGTAGAGGTGTTAACTGAATTCAACCTTGATTAATTCCACATTTACTTTAAAGTTGGTGACATGGTTCCCCAGTTGGGAGTTATGTCTTAACTGCCACAAAAGCAGTTCTGCACGTTTTGCCTGCAGATGGCTCTGAATCTGTCAGGGAAGGAGCAAGATAAATATTTTCTTATAAATATAAAAGGAAGAGTTAAACACTCATTGTTTAGAAACCAAGCTGATAAGCATATTACATTGTCTGAGGCACCAGAAGTAAGCAAATTAATTACATGCAAATAACTGTTGCTCATGAAGTGTGGGATAATAATAGTATCTGTTTGGATGTTTATGGTAAGTTTATTTACATGGCTCAATTTTCTGCTAATTTTCCTGTGGAAAATGAACAATACTTGGTTCCCTGTGTCTCTCTTTCAGAAATACTTTATAGAAATTGTGGAAACCATTACTTTGACTTGCTCTCATTGCCTTGCCAAGGGCAGTTCTAAAAGTAGTATTTGTGTACACATGGTGAAGAAGGAACTGTTGATTATGTGTGGGTTTTTCCTGTGTAAAACAAGTGAACGTCATTATTAGCTTCATTACGTAATATAGATTCTTATTATTGAATTACTGTATGCATGTAATTCAGTCCATATTGACAATGTGCTCCATGATGTGGGTCTCTGCCTTTTTCACTAATGAGTGGTTGGGTTCATTTTGAAAAGATGGCTCTAAACTCTGCCTAGTGTTCCATACACTCAAAAGAACCTCTTACATCCCACTGTGTGTCTCCATGCTCCTGTATGTGTGTGTTCGTTGAGGTACATCAGAGGTTATGTGAAGAGTTCTTTTCTTCTTTTGAGATAACCAGTTCTCGTGGGTCATTAACTTGGGATTGTGTATCAGATGCATCATAAGCTAGGAAACATTTTGGTTGGGATGAAGAGTACTTGTTTTTCTAGCCAACTTTGCAGGCTCGGTGCATCTGTGGACTGTTTCCCTCGATGGGGTGATTCTCACCCCTGCTAGGTTACTATTTTGTTTGTTCTCTAAATGCTCAGTCTCAGGCATTTTGTTCACCTCTATGCATTTTCTCAACAACGCTGCCTGTTTGACAGAATTTGGAAACTATTATCTTACAGCATGCCAAACAGTGTGGTTCATCATCTGCTGTTCACAAAACAGAGAGTAGAACAGAAATGGACTTTTGCTTGAATTTTTACTAAAGAAGGGATTTTTAACACCTAGTGAAAAAGGAAAACAGCATTTTCTACCTGGGATTAGTGTGTGTCAGCAACTCCCCAAACCTCATTTTTCCATCTAGTGGTTAGGTTCCATGTGGGTTGGGGTGCAGGAGAATATGGGGGTGGTGTAGGAAGGCTAACCCACTGAATTCTGGAAATTCACATCTTGCCTTGGGGGCTTCCTTGGTAGTCCAGTGTAAGACTCCGCCTTGTAATGTTAGGGGAAACTTTGGATTCCTGGTCTAGGAAGATCCCACAGGCTGCGGAGCAACCCCTGAGCCAGTGCCCTAGAGCCTGCGCTCAGCAACAAGACAAGCCACTGCAATGAGAAGCCCACGCACTGCCATTAGAGAAAGCTGCGTGCAGTGACGAAGACCCACCACAGCCCCTCCTGCCAAAAAAACCACATCTTTTAAAAAGTAAAAAAAGGTTTTGTCTCGGGGGACTCTCTTGGCCGATCCTCTGTGTTGATTGCCATGGTGGAGATTAGGATTTGAAAGGCTAGAGGCCAGACATTCCGTGACTGTGTTTCTGGAGGGTGAAGGATGAAGGCAGAACACATCTATGCAGCTTGGGGACCCCTAGTTACCGCTGCTGCTCTTTTCAGATTGAGATTCCGAGGTGGAGAATGTTTGCTACCTTTATTAATCCCGATCAAAAGAAAGGGCAAAAGCGATGGTAAGATTCTGTGGAGAAAATCGATTCCCTTAACAGAAAAAGGATGAGAGACATAACGACCTTGTGTTTGCAGATTATTTGCTTTCTGTCTGTGATCCTTTCCAGAGTTTGAGAAATAGGGTGTTTAGCTTCTTAACTTAAGACTCATAGGATCGTGGTGAAGGTGCTCCATCCAGCCTAATGGAAGTTGGAAACGCGGCGCTCAGGATTGCTGGATCGTACTTGACAGTGATTTTTATGTCGACGGATTATGAAACATCAGCATAGAGAATGTCCTGATTTAAAAATTTCCAGTTTTATTTCCTTGGTCTGATTTGAGGAGCAGCTATGCCTTCTATATTTTGTATAGTAGAATGCCGATTTCTCAGCCATGGGTAAGTTTCTGATCAGAGCCACCCAAACTGAGCTTTAGGATGTTCTTCCCTCTGGGACTTGAATTACTAACATGTCTCTGACCTTTGACTTTTTTCTTCATTGACATCAAATGCTATTTGTTATTCCAAGCAGCTTAACCTGTGCCACAAACTGAAGCACATACCTTGGAATGATCAGGAAGAAGCCACTCAGAACAAATGTTACTCTGTACTGATGTTTTATATTTGTTATGTAGGCCCTCATGCAGTTCTAAAAATCCCCGAAGCTTCTACAGGTTTGGCTAAGAATGCACAAACTTAATATTCAGAAATTGGGTGCTGTAGAGTTTATAAATCAGGAAACTGATTTAGTACTTGTGGCTTTAAAACTTGTTTGACGTAACTTCTTTCAGCTGTGTTCTACGTCCATGTGTTTTTCTTGTAACTCCACAACCATTTTTTGGGTGCTTATTGTGTATATTTAGTTCTGAATTGGGTTACACCAGGACTTAAAGTTAATTTTGGTAAAATTGCTTACAATGAATATCTTAATTTTTGTTTTATTTCTTCCTCTTCACTAATTAAAAGTTACCTAATGAACATTATGCAGATGTGTGTATCTGAGAACTCTGACTTGATATGAGTCTGTTGACTTAAGAAAAGCAATCACAGCCTGAAAGTTGAGAGTTATGTTTTATTTCGTGGAAATTTTTAGGACTTCAAACCCAGGAGACAGCATCTCCAGTGACCCTGAGATAACTGTTCCAAGAAGGCGAGGTGAGGAGTCAGGTTATATAGAAGTTTTGTAACAAAGGGCAGGTAGTCTGAACATCAAAACATTATTGTTAAAGAAACCAGATATCTCAAGTTAAGGAGTAGAGCGCTTTTCTTGTATGGGGAGATGCAAGAGTCTTGGCCCACTGAAATCATTGCTTTCATATGCATCTCAGCTATCTGGGGCCAATCCTGTGTTTTTCCACATCCTGAGCTGCCTTGGGAGCTCACTGTAGTGAGTGGCTGCAGCTTACTGATGTGGCAGGAAATATTCCAGTTTTCAAGTCAAGAGCTGATTAAGGGGGATGGTAGAACCAAGGGAACTATGAACCAAGAGAGATGACTTGGGAATAGAGATTGAGGTAATTAATAATATGAAACAGTGATGGAGAAAGAGAGCATATTGATTTAGTTGGTGCAAGTGTACTGGAACAATAGAGCCTTAGAATAAGAATTATTAGAAACATGGCTTTTCATCTACACTGGCAGTGTTTTCCTTTGGACGTAAAATAATGACCAAGTGTAAAATTTACTTTGAAATCACAATCAGAATGTTTAAAATATTTCAGTAAGTATTCTCTAAAGCAAATCTTCTATATTCTGTTTCAATTTAGCCATTTTCTAAGTTTTGCTACGGTAAGTGATTTTCTTAGATATTGAGCCTAATATTTTTTTCATAATTAAAAATTTTTCCCCAATTAAAAATTGGGATATAATTCACACATCTCATAAAATTCACCATTTTGAAGTGTCAGTCCAGTAATGTTTTGTATATTTATAAGATAGTGCATCTGTCATCGCCACCTGATTTCAGAACATGTGCATCCTCCCCAAAGGGCACTTGGTCCCTGGCAGTAACCTACGATTCGTTGTTCCTCCCACTCCTCCTCCTCAGCTTTTTGGCAATCACCAGTCTACTCTCTGTCTCTATGGAGTCATCGATTTTGGATATTTCATATAATGGAGTAGGACAATATGTGATCTTTTGTGACTGACTTCAAGGCTCATCCATGCTGTATCATGTATGAGCATGTCATACATTTTGATTGCCGAATAGTATCCCATCATACGGTCATTTGATTTTTCTGTTCATCGATTGACGGGCATCTGGGTTGTTTCCACTTTTTAGCCATGATGAATAATGCTGCTCTGAACATATGTATACATGATTTTACATTAAAATATATTTACAGTTTCAGTATACCTAGGAGTGGAACTTGTGGTCACATGGCAACTCTGTGTTTAACTTTTTGTGGAATTGCCAAACTGTTTTCCAATTGACTGCACAATTTTATATTCCCACTGTATTGGATATGTTATTTGAAATTTAAGAGACATACTGTTAAAAAAGGTTTGGTTATCCATTGTTTCCTGCCCTTTTGGACATCAGGTTTACCAGAATGCGTTATTACCTGAAATTTTGAAAGGTAATAGAATTCTAGAGCTGGAGAGATTCTAGTGGATTCATCTTCTTACCGGAATGGAGGGTCCCTGAGGTTCAGGCATTTTGCTCAATGCTTTTACTCCTCTGAGGTCAGTGCTATAAAATAGTAGGTGCTCAGTATATATTTCTAAATGAATGAATCTTTTCAATTACCTCTGTTTTAATGAGAAAAATGATGCTCAGAGAAGTCAGGTGACTTCCTAAAGGCCACAGACTTAACCGGCAGAGCAATGGCTGGAATATAGTCTCCCATTTCTTCACCAAGATCTTACCATCACAATCATCTTGAATTCACAATTCTTACTGAGCTTGGTGGTCCATGGCTGACCTGGTACAGCATTTTCTGACAGTTCTGTAGCTTGGCTTTGGGGGTTTATTGATGCTTAATGAGTGTTTTTGTTCTTGTGAAGTCATTTCCATGTTTACTGCTGAAGCCAGCATTCATAAAAGGAGAGAAATATTTAAATAACTGCATTTTACCTAGGGAAGATAAATTACAGTTGTCCATCAATAAATAGATAACTTTCATAGCTGCCAGGATTATTAGATTGTGGAAGACAATAAATTTGTCCCCTCCCTTGTGAATCACTTGCCTTAAAAATTCACAACTAAATTATCTGAAAGGGAGACAAGTTTAATGCACACTTGCTCTCTATTTACTAGCATTCTTTTCTTTCCTAATCACCCTTGTGGATGGGAGAATCCATTTTATCAGTCTTTCCTCCAAACTGTGCTCTTCCAGAGTAATATATGTATAAATTAAATGTAGCTTAGCGTTAGTAAGCATAGATTAGCCTGTATCAGAGGCAGTGTTCTTGGAGCCATATTTGCATGTCAAGTGAACTGTGTGTCATGAAGGATAGGTTTATAGACTGCACCCATAATGAAGTCGAGAATCGCTGTGTGAAGCCTCTAGGCTAGGGGTAGAAGTCTAGGGCCTTTAAATGCAGAGTGTCTATTACACCTGGAAATGACAAAGCCCTTATTTTATGAGGCCTTATGGGAAACAGTTTGGTTCCATTACTTTAGTTACAATTCATTCCAGGAAACAGACTATCAAGACATTCTTTGAAGATATTGAGATTAACCCCTTTTTGAAAGTTTTCATCAGCTGATTGATACCTGGTATTAAAGTAGCAGGTTTAACAGACTATTAAGAATTTCCGTCATATTTGTCTAAATCTGTGGGACATATGCTAGGGAGGATCATAAGGCCATTAGGGGCCTAATTGTATTTCTAATCTACTACATCCCTGTATTATTGAAAATAGAATTCTCCTTTTTGTTAAAGTAAGAGCTAAAATTTTTTTTTTTTTTTAAGGGATCAGCTTGGGGTGGTAGGGAAAAAACACAGGCTTATATTTTGAAGATTTATGCTCAAATGTTGGTTGTATGGCTAACTAGTTGTATAATCTTCAAATCACAGAACTTCACCAAGGCTCTGTTTACTCATTTGTTAAATGTGATAATAATTGCTTGCAACGTAGATTTTGTAATTTATTGAGATAGTCTGTGGGACACATGATAGGCGTTCAGTGGCTGTGGAATCTGAACCCTGGGGTTCCTTGGACTTCGTTAATAAAATTTGTATGTATACATATGTATAGGGCTCTATGTATACATATATATAGGGCTTCCCAGGTGATGCAGTGATGTGCCAGTGTAGGAAGCTCAGGTTCAATCCCTGGGTCAGGAAGATCCGCTGGAGAAGGAAATGGCAGCCCACTCCATTATTCTTGCCTGTAGAATCCCATGGAGGGGGAACCTGACAGTCTACAGTCCATGGGATCACAGAGTCAGACACAACTGAGCAACTGAACATGCACAGATATGTACATACGCATACTACACACCACATGTGCATGCACGCTCACATCCCTCTTACACCAGCTGTCTCCACCTCACATCTTGTTTCTAGTAGGATTTAGCTGGCTCAGTGGTTGACAAGATAACTCTTATATGAATATGGATAATGGGAACCTTTAAAAATGATCTTAAAGTGTATTTTACTGTAAAATCTCGTCTATAGTGGCTATAAATCCATCATGTGCTTCCCATTCTCTTCCAGTTTCTGTCAAACCACTACTACTTATGTCATCCAAGTTGGAAGTCTTTTCTACTTTGATTTGTGATTTTGTTGTCCACTAGGCTCTTTCTATGCAAAATTAACACTGCATAAAAGATTGTTGGTGCTGATGTAAGGCAGACAGTTTATTAGTCAGCAGATCACTGAGGTGATAAGCTTCATGTCCATTTACACTCAGAAATACAGTATAATCCCAGTTTTAAAGGATTTTTTTTTTCATGTTTAATTCTTATTTTCTAATGATCTTCTAAATGCTAAGCTGATATTGGGTCTCTTTTACCTAAATAGTGTAAGTGACAAGAACTTTATATTCCATTAGCAGCAAGATACCAGGTGTGGGTAAACAGAAAAACCTCTAGCAGTCTGAATCTGAGGGTGTGGTAGATTGGGTTACTCTTAGCAATTTTTCATTCCCAGCCCACTCTACCACCACCCAGCCCTACCTCTATGAAAGCAATGTTTCCTGCTACCGTTGACATTGGGGCTTCCCCGGTGACTCAGTGATAAAGAATCCACCTGCCAGTGCAGAAGATTGCCAATGAAGAAGAACTAAAGGGCCTCTTGATAGAAAGAGGAGAGACCGGATCACGGCATCCGGTCCCATCACTTCATGGCAAGTAGATGGGGAAACAGTGGCTGACTTTTTCTGGGCCCCATGATCACTGCAGATGGTGAGTGTAGCCATGAAACTAAAAGATGCTTACTCCTTGGAAGGAAAGTTATGACTAACCTGGACAGCATATTAAAAAGCAGAGACATTACTTTGTCACCAAAGGTCCATCTAGTCAAGGCTATGGTTTTTCCAGTGGTCATGTATGGATGTGAGAATTGGACTCTAAAGAAAGCTGAGCACCGAAGAGTTGATGCTTTTGAACTGTGGTGTTGGAGAAGACTCTTGAGAGTCCCTTGGACTGCAGGGAGATCCAACCAGTCCATCCTAAAGGAAATCAGTCCTGAATATTCATTGGAAGGACTGATGTTGAAGCTGAAACTCCAATACTTTGGCCACCTGCTGTGAAGAGGTGACTCCTTTGAAAAGACGCTGATACTGGGAAAGATTGAAGGCAGGAGAAGGGGATGACAGAAGATGAGATGGTTGGATGGCATCACCAACTCAATGGACATGGGTTTGGGTGGACTCTGGGAGTTGGTGATGGACAGGGAGGCCTGGTCTGCTATGGTTCATGGTGTTGCAAAGAGTCGGACACAACTGAGCGACTGAACTGAACTGAATGCAGGAGATGTGGGTTTGGTCCCTGGGTTGGGAAGATCCCTTGGAGAAGGAAATGACAGCCCACTCCAGTGTTATTGCCTGCAAAATCCCATGGGCAGAGGAGTCTGGAGCGCTGGGCTGCTCTCTGTGGGGTTACGAGAGCGTCAGACACGACTCACTGACTAAACAACAACCAGCCATGGATGTTGGGTTCAGACATGTGGCTTACCATGGCCAGTGCAGTTGTGTGCAGATATGCCACTTGTACAGGCTAGAAAAGTGCTTGTGCATGTGGACTTGATCTTCTGGTGAATCCCAACCCTCCAGCATATATGTGGGCAATCCTACCAAGTTCTGAGGGGGTCTGTCACTGCGTATTGCTGTGGCAGTGACTAATGGATACAAAGGAATGTTGATTTCTTTTCAAGATTTTCTTTGGGCACTGATTTGGGAGCCTTAACCTTCCCCGGAGAATCAAAAATCTTTTCTCTTTGATTGTACCTATTTTAATGCCATTTCTGTGTCCATTCAGGATTGAAAGCTCAGTTAAAAGGAATGGGAACAGTTCAGAACTGGAAGAAGGGTACTGGTTGACCCTGGCTATCTATGCAAACCTGTGTGTACTTGGAAGTTATTCTAGGAAAAGATAATGACCAGTGGCTCCTTTCTGGTTGATATTTCCTTAGTAGCTGGAGGAAAGGGCAGTGAATACACAAAGCTGGTCTCTTTAATTACAGAAAGAAGCTATTTAAAGTCCATTTTGTCTTTAGAAGTAAGCATACAAAGGAATCTGAAGGAGCCCAGACACCTCTTTAAAATAATGATTGTCTTGGGCTAATTCTTTCATTGTGCCTGTGGCATCATTAGATGCCAGTCCTATTGTGTAGGATCATTTGCAAACAAAACTAATTAGAGAGGGGAGGCTGTGTCCAAGACTTCCCCTAAAGTGGAGTTTCAGACACCTGCCTGTTGTTTAAACCCATTACCCTCTGCAGTGATTTTATTTATTTTCCCTCTACCTAGGGGGAAAAAATAGAGGAAAAAAGATTGTTTATTTCAAAGGGTATTGGAACTCATCCCTCAAAAGAGAACACTGAAAAAAAGAGAAAAAAGGATATTGTGTAAAAGCACCGAAGGTTTCCAGAATTTCCCTTTCTTGCCCATTATAAACATGGTCTTTCCCTTTGCTCTGAGCTCCCCCCTCTGGCATTCATGGTATATTTCTCTTTGTATTATTACAAACTTCAAAGCTCTCCCACCATGTCATTTTGTAAACCCTCTCTACTGTAAGTGATGGTTTGGGCTGCTTTTATTTCCTTGAGTTTTGGGGGGATGCGGATTAAGGATCGTGGAGGAACTGCCTGGAACATTTATTAACTTTTAATTCAGTGCAGAAAAAAAAAAGTCGGAAGCCCAGTGCCCCATTGATGTTGCCTCAAAGATGCTTTGAGCTTGTTTAACCAATTTTTGAGGCTTGTGTGCCAGGACTGAAATGAGGTGTCTTTTCACAGACCTCAGAATTGTGCTGTTATAATAGACCCATATGGCTCTTTGTTTTTGCGATTCAAGTGTTATCTTTATGCTTTTTCTGTTTAAATGGCTATCTTTGTTCTGATGAAAGCTGATTATATTGTAAGTAAACTCTTTAACTATTGAATATTTTTTTTAACAAGAAGATTGGTAACACCCAATTTATTTAGCACTGTTTAGGAATCGGATTGTCATTGTAGCTTAATTTTTTAGAAAACAAAGTCTCACCCTTTTGAAGCGCCAAAGGGTGTATTTTAACGCTTTTAAATGGAGAATTTTGTACAGTACATTAATACGTTTTTCTCAAATTGGGTTTGTAGGGGAGGAAGAGGTTTTCCTTTCCTTTAGGGTCCCTGGCTGGGTCTGAGTGTTAAACTGATGGGAGACATTAAAAGGAGAAAAGCAGCCAAATTTGTTTAATGTTTTATGTGATAAGGGAAACTTCATAAGGAAATGAAGACTCATAGACATGTAAAACCTCCCTGCCAGCTTCCTTGGTGGTCCAGTGGTTAAGAATCTGCCTTGCAACACAAGGGATACCTGTTTGATCCCTGATCCGGGAAGATCCCACTTGCTGTGGGGCAGCTAAGCCCACATGAGACAACTACGGAAGCCCATCCACCCTGGGGCCCATGCTCCACAACCAGAGAAAGCCCTCACGGCAGTGAAGACCCAGTGCAGCAAAGGGAGGCCAACATAGAAAAGTGACTCAACTCTGTGAGGAGGCCAGAGGAATAAAAGATTTTTTTTTTTTTGGAGATGGTTGCTGTGCCATGTGGCTTGCTGATCTTAGTTTCCTGATCAGGGACTGAACCCAGGTCCCAGCAGTAAGAGCACCGAATAGTAACCCCTGGACCGCCAGGGAATTCCTGAGAAGAATGTCTATTTGTATAGAATCCTTTCTGTCTCAACTTCTTATCCTTCATGGTAAGAATGTTACTTTCCTTCTGGTATAGAAAGGGTATCTTTTACATAGAAATTTCATCTTTTGCTTTTAAGGAACAGAAGAAAGATCCAAGTGTTTTTCTTACAGTTGGTGTTTTTCGGGTGCCTTTGATGCACAAGAATTAATATGCCAGAGTGACATATTTTGGGGTGATGTCCTCTGAACTCCATCAGTCCCTTTTGTCACAAACTCCTGAGCACATTGGGATTTACCTTGATCGAAGGCCGTGATTTTGAACCAGGTTAACTGATGCTTCCTTTGGACTTTGCAGCCCTGCCCCTTACTGAGTGTGTTGTGGTGTCAGAGGTCACGTTATCACCCATGGAGGCAGGTGGAGTGTTGCCCTCACTTGGAACCAGCCCCAGACTTCTATGTCTATCTCCTTGTCTGCTTTTCATGCCACCTGCCTTTTCCCCCTTGCTGTGTGGTTGTAGGTTATCATAGGTTATCATATCTAGCTGTTGATTGTGTCTGTCTCAGACAAGCTCCTCTTGCCTTTGGAACTGCCCAACTCTTTGGTATAAGCTCAAAGACAGGAAGCAATAAAAGTGGTTAGAATTCTGTGAAAAATAAGGAAACAGAAGCATCCTCTGGGGTCAGGTGCCTGAGTTCTAAGCTATGAGTTTTGTCACACAGGAAAATTTTGGCTGTGGATATGTCTTTTTTTCTTTCCTGTAAAGTTCTGTGGTCTAGGTTTTCAGATAAATTAGGTATTATTAGGCTAACAGAGGATGAGATGGTTGGATGGCATCACCAACTCAAATGGACGTGAATTTGAGCAAATTCTGGCAGAGTGAAGGACAGGAAGCCTGGCGAGCTGCAGTCCATGGGGTTGCAGAGTTGGACACAACTTGACTGCTGAACATCAACAAGGCTAACATTGGCAATTGAGTGAAACCTGAAACAGGTTTTAGACACACGTATACATGTACATACCACATTTTTCTTATCCATTTCTCTGCTGATGGCCACTTAGATTGTGGCATTATTCACAGCAGTCAAGATATGGAAACACTTAATTTGTTTGTAAGGATAGCATAAGAGTGTTTGAATTATCTTAAGCAGCTTTTTTACTTGTGTTGTTATAAGAAGATAGGATTTACCCTTGACAGTTGTTGTAAGAGGTTGGGGCTCTTACATTAGTTTGATTTTTTTTTTTTTTTTTCCAATTCATCCAGACAAACTGGCTATGAACTGGTCAAACTTAGTGTGGTCTGGTCCTTCCTTGTTCTCTTTTTACTGTCTCAGCTCTCCACCTTGAGATTGGCCTTCTGAATGAGAAGATCTCCTGTTTGACTCTCAAGTCCTCTTTAAACCAGAGCTATTGTTACTCATGTAAATGATGTTATTATCTTTGAGTCTGCTTTCGACTTTGCTCTGCATTTGGCATTGAAACTCATAAATGATGAAACCCACTTTCCCTTTAATCAGGACCAATACCCCGCAGTGTGGCCAAGTTAAAAAAAAGTCATAACATTATTCCGATCTTATGCAATGGTCTGCTAACCTAGCCCTTCTTTACTAAGGCTGTCCTTAGTAAAGGGGTCAGTTTTAGGAACCTGCTCTGAGGACTAGACTGACTTGTGAAGTAAACAGCCTTTGTAAATATCACATACCTTTCCTGTATGTGAGTTTCATGGTTTTCAATTTGGTTTAATCAGAGTGTAGTTATTAACATGTACTACATGGGATGCACTATGCTGTATACCAAAAGATACCCCCAAGGGAAGTCTCCCTCCGTCTTTTAATTTAGCTTGTCAAAAATGCAGCAGGTAGTCTTTTTGGCTTATGTTTATAATTGAGATCTTTTCTTATTAGCTTAGTGTCAACCTCCTGAAGGAATACTCCTCTATGTATGTTTGCCTGTCTGCCCTGCCTATAAATTGAGGATAAATTAATAAAAATAGATTTGAGTGTTTGTGGCTGGGGGTTGTGTTGAATGAAATATGTGTGTGAGGAACTTCTGTGAATCATTAAATGATATAATGATCACAATAAAGGTAGTTTTTAAGATTTCTGTTTATTTTTGATGTTTCTTTAAACTTAACATGTCTTTCAAATACATTAGAGGATTTCTTTTGAAAGAAAGTCCTGAGAAAATTTGCTCAGATTTATGGTATGCACTGTCCTTTTTTTGGGTTTTATTTTGTACTTCCCAAATCTACTGTATTTATGTTGGTAGAGTTTTTAGGTTTTTGTTCTGATTATAGTTGATGATTTAATTACCCACCAGATGTTCAAGTATTTTACCTTTTGCTATTATGTTATTTCCTACATGAGAGAAAAAAGAGCTGTAATCTTTTTCTGTGGTATAATTTTCTGCTCAGGAGAAAAGGAAAAGTTTGGTAGCATTCACTTTTAGCTCTTTGAATGTGTACATGTGCATCTATCTGATGGTCACTGGCTATTTGTTGCAAATTTGGTGCTCGTGTTGGATGGTGAGGAAAATGGTCTCTGGCCTCCTGGAGATCACAGTCTGTATGGGAGAGAAAGTCACTGATTGTACCACTAGCCTTTTCTTATCTGTTTGTTTATTATTTATTTTCTTCTAGTTGTATTGAAGTATAATTGACGTACAGCACTGTGTCAGCTTAAGGCATTCAGCTTAATGGTTTGACTTAACGGCCATCATGAAATTATCATAGTAACTTGAGGGAACATCCACCATCTCATACAGATGCAAAATTAAATAGAAAAAAAAATTTAGTTGTGTTGATAACTCTTAGGACTTACTCTCAACACTTTCACATATAGCATACAGCAGTGTTCATTATATTTATCATTACATTACATCCCTAGTAGTTATTTATAACTGTGAGTTTTGCCCTTTGACAACCTTCATACAGTTCTCCCTCTGTCAGTCTCCCTGCCTCTGGTAACCACAAATCTGATCTCTTTTTCTGAGTTTGTTTTTGAAGTGTAACTGACCTCCAACACTGTTAGTTCCTGTTACACAACATACTGATTTGATATTCCTACACATTTCAAAATGATCACTGCAATAAGCCTAGTTACAGTATGTCAGCATACCAAGATATTACAGTCTTACTGTATTCCACACACTTTATATTTCATTTACCACTAACACTTTCCATAATGTCTCATTGTAACCATTTTAAGATTGATAGGATATTTCATTATCTAATTTCCTCCCCTTCAAATCTTCTGTTTCCCCATTTTCTGTGATGTTTCCATAATGATTGGAAATGACTCCTCAAGTGTGTGAGCGAATTCCCTTAAGAGGCTGAGCTTCCCATCATGTGGGCCTACTGATTGGTATGAGTTCAGTTTTGTCAAGTTCCCCATCTGCTTTTGTCAGTCGCTATTTTTGCAAAGTCTTCCTTCTCTCTAATTATACAAATATGTCTTCTTCATTTTTCTTGTCAAAGACAAATTAAAAAGGATCAGTTCAGCTTCTGAGTGAGTATAGTCTTCATTAATTCCATACCCCAACTCTATTTTAAGCAGCATTTTTCTTTTCTTCCTCCCCCCTACCCCGTTGATACTTTTGAAAGTTCTTTTTCTCATGTCTGGCTTATTTGAGTAGCGTGAATCAATTTGCTCCATCCAACTCTCTTCTGGAAGTTTTAGCTGACTGTAACAAGATACTTTTCACTTTTCTCTGTATTTAATTCAGATCTGTCTTTGTCTGTAGATATTTGAAGAGTCATTTGTGAAACTGCATTAGGTGTTTCTTGTTCATTATCGTTTTCCCCAAGAGGAATTTTAATCCTGTGTGTGTTAATTATTTAATTATCTTAATGAAGTCTCATATGGTACTCCTTGGCCTCTCGCACACTGATGGAATTAATCCTTCATCCCAGGGCTCTTCAGCATTCCTGGTTCTTTAATGTTTGTACATTTGTATGTAAATGATTCTTGTGCCAGTATTCTTGCCTGGGAAGTCCCATGGACAGAGGAGCCTGGCGGGCTACAGTCCACGGGGTCGCAGAGTTGAACCCTGACATGACCAAGCGACTCACACTCACTCACTTACGTTAGTTTATAACTCACTTCCCCCTCTTCACCCCCATCCCATCTCCCAAGTTCTCTTTTTTTTTTTTCTCTGAAACCTGACGTTCTTTGGGTTTATTATTTATTATTTTATTTTTTTAAATATTTATTATTAAATTTTTGTTTTCCATGATGTTTTCTCATTTCTTTCCATTGCCTCCAGTGCACATCATTATTTCCTCATACACTCTGGTTCCCAAACTTTAATGGCCATGAGAATCACTATTGATTGCATGTTAAAAATTCAGATTCCTGGGTCCCAAGCCCAGAAATCCCATTTGGCCTATGAAGAGCCCAGATATCTTCATTTTTAACAGGCAAGCAAGAGGCTTTTGCTGAGCTGGTTCACTGACCACACTGTTGTACACTGCAGCTGCTGTCCGCTGGTTACCTTAAGTGCAGCATTCATCCATAAATTAATTTATAAAATGGCTACTATTTGCCAGGCACTGTGCTGGGCACTCAGAATATCATAGTAAGCAAAATGGACTTTGTCTGTGATCTTGCAGTGCTTACACTGTATTGAATCCTCTTCGTGTCTTCCTCAATTCAAAAGCTTCCTTAATTTCCTATTGTTTACATGTAACAGTGAGTTCATCAATATTCGTGCTAGTGGGCTTTTAGAACATCAGAGCAGTGATTGAGAATCAGGAAATTTGGAGGCTGGGCTTATTTTTCTCTCTGACTCTGTGTGGGTTGATAAAAGAAAGGGGATTAGCTTAGTTCAATAATATTCCTTATTCTTCTTAGTGGGCTTTTAGAACATAAAAGCAGTGATTGAGATTCAGGAAATTTGGAGGCTGGGTTTATTTTTCCTTTTGACTGTGTGTGTGTGTGTGTGTGTGTGTGTGTGTGTGTGTGTATGTTAATAAAAGAAGATGGATTGTCTTAGGTTACTAATATTCCTTGCAGTCAGTGTTTGAATCTCCATTGGTGCTGTCTTTAAGTTCTTGTAGTCGAGTTTGGAGGAAATGTACCCTGTTTCATTAGTTCTAATATGTCATCATTTAAAAGACCTCTCTCAAGTTGAGCGATGTTAAAATGTGAAATATGCATCATACAACCGGTGAGATACTGCCCATGTGTCTGCATGTATTTGTATTTATGAGGATGATGATACTACATGAAGCTACCTTCTAACTCCTGAAACACGATTACCTGCCCCCCCCACCTCCCCGCCCCCTCCCCCCAAAAAATGTATCACTGGCCTGGCACCCATGGAAGAATCAGGATTTATTAAGAAGACATAAAGTCTATAACACAAAGAAGCAAAGGCAGTGGGAGTGTATCATTCCCTCAGTTCTGATGACTCCTCTTGTGTTTCCCTTGGATTTGCCTCAGTGTTGAATTGTGGAGTGTTTGGAGATCTCTGACAGCAAAGTAATCAGGGTGACTATAACTCACTGGGCAGGTCTTCCATCTGTCACTCAGTTCAGACAGCTCAAAGAAACCAAACTCAGGGTAACACAATGCTTCTAGTGAGTTACAGCCTCTTTATTTTTTCCTTTTAATTAAGCGTGTTCATTTAAAAGCATTTTTTAAAAGCAAATGTATAGAGTCCACGAGTCTATTCTATTCATCTGCGTTCCTTTTGCTGTCTCGCATGTTGGGTTCTCGTTACTGTCTTTCTAAATTCCATATATATGTGTTAATATACTGTATTGTTGTTTTTGCTTCTGGCTTACTTCACTCTGGATAATGGGCTCCAGTTCGGTCCATCTGAGTAGAACTGATTCAAATGAATTTTTTTTAAATGCTGAGTAATATTCCATTGTGTATATGTACCACAGCTTTAGGGTGGGATGATATGGGAGAATGGCATTGAAACATGTTAATTATCATATGTCTAATCAATCGCCAGCCCAGGATTGATTCTCAGGGCTGGTACATCGAGATTTCCCGGGGGGGAGGGAGGAGGGAGGGGTTTCTGGAGGGGGAGCATATGTAAACCCATGGTGATATCATGGCATTGTATGACAAAAACAATAAAAGGGAGGGGAAAAAAAATAAATAAAATCTTTCAAAAAAAAAAAAAAGCAAATGTGTAAATAGTGATCCAATGGAATAATCGCTTACTGGCACTCTCACCTCTACGTACTTTTAACTATGTTTTTGTGTTTTAGTCTCTAAGTCGTATGCAACTCTTTTGCTACACCATGGACTACAGCCCGCCAGGCGCCTCTGTCTGTGGAATTTCCCAAGCAAGAATAATGGAGTGGGTTGCCATTTTTTTTTCCAGGGGATCTTCCTGATCCTGGGAATCAAACTCACGTCTCCTGCAGTGGCAGGGCCACCAAGGTTGGTCAAAAATTTCATCCAGATTTTTCCATAAGATGTTACAGAAAAACCCAAATGAACTTTTTGGCCAACCCAGTATTTCCAGGCTAGGGTCTTGAATGGCTTATTACATCAACCATGTTTTTAAACTTTTCAGTAAGTTGTCGTAGTTGCTGGAAGACCGCAAGGGCCATTTTACTTCTCTTCATGTTTTCACTGAGTCTTGCTGTTGCTGAATGACATGTTAATGCATGCGGAGGAAAGTGCTAGAATCAATTCTGTACTTTTATGAAGCCTCTCACTCTTATTCTCCTGTTGACCCCTGGCTGCCCACTCAGTTCCCTCTTCCTTTCACGTACTTTTAGCCTTAGAATTAGCTCTTCATGCTACATGTGGTCATCAGTGTTCATCATTTGACTGTGGACTTATTTTAGTACTACTGGGAGATTCTGGATGAAACCTTCCATTTCAAAAGTTGTAACTTTAACAGCTTGTGGTGAATGCCAAATAAATGATGTGGACTCCAGGTAGCAGGGGAGTTAAAGGGAAGGAGAAAGTTGGTTATTGGAAAATGTTTCAAGATAGAAGTGGTATTATGGATGAGAAGGTCTGGGAAGCAATACTAGAAAAAGGTGAAGGCAGAAAGTACAGGGAGTGTGTGTGTAGGGGATGGGGATGGGGCTGCACTAAATGGACTAGCACAGAGGCTGTACATATGACATGCATGGGAGAAAGTCCTTTACAGGTAGGTTTGGACTGAGTCATGGAGGGTCTAAAAATCCCAGTGAAAGATAGTCCATTTTATATTTTATGGAGCAAGAATTTTTTAACATCTTAGCAAGATATTTATCACTCCCTGTAAGGCTCCAATCATTCTTTAAGGGTTAGGGCTTGTGAATCCCACAGTGGGGCTAATTCTGACTAAAATCACCAAGGCTTTGTGTATTCTGTGTACGTGTCTGTGTAGGTCTGTGCACAAGTACAGTATACGTCCAGTAGATATTCTTGAGGTGAGAGGCCCTGAATGGAGCGAAGGAGAGTCCAGCACTGCTGTCTGAGTTCTCCTCTTGTAAACAGTCCTGTAAAGCTGTGAAGTGAAATTCTGACCTCCTGGTTTTTCAGATCTCGTAATTTCTAATAATCTACCTGCGACAAGGTCTGCCATAAGCAATGAGAGCATTGGAGGTTTTTTTGTCTTGTGTTTGTGTTTTAAAGGTTGGAATTGATATGAAATGACTGCTTTGGAAAGGATGTGTACTGGATGTAGTTTTCTGATGAGTTGGAGGGAATAACTCAAGGCCAATTAAGATTCATGTCAATGTATGGCAAAACCAATACAATAAAGGAAAGAAAAAAAAAAAGAAACCTTTTGAAAGTGTAGTGTGAGTTAAGGAGGGACAGAATAAGGATAGTTAGAAAGAAAGGAACAATGGAAGAATTTATTCACTTAGTAAACGTTCATTGAAATTTATTATGCTTTAGAGATTTAAAGTTGAAAAACCTGGAGTCACTGCTTCAGAGAGCCCTCACTAGCGGGCAGTCAGACACAGGATGGACTTAAGGATGAGCTAGTGCTACAGTGCTGTAGAAACAGAAGAGGGGCGTCCCTGAGCCTAGTGAGGGAGGGAAGGGTCTCAAGGGGAGCTTGAGAGGGGTGGTGTTTGTGCTTATTTATAAGCTAAGTTCTACTATTGAGAACCTAGTAGAGAAGGAGGGGTTCGTTTATGTTCAAGGAGAAAGAAGAGAAAATAGGTGAAAATACGGAGAAGGTGGGGGATAAATTGATTTTGGCTTCAAGGAGAAGGCATTTTGGGAAACTTGAAGATCGGACGGATATGGAGGAAAGGAATAAATCACAACTGACTGAGTAATCTGTTTTGTGTAACTAAAAGGATAGTGGTACTGTTTGTAATAGAGAGAAGATGAATTTGTTCTAAGTCCATTTAAGTTTGAGATGCTGACAGTCCAATAGGAAGCTTGTAGTGAAGCCTTATAAGGTTGACCAGTGAAAGATAGGGTTGAGCTCCATTGATCAAAGAGGAGGTACATAATGATGATGTCATCTATTATACTGAGTGTGTGTCTGCAGGGACGGGGGAGCTTGTAAGAGGAGTAGGTGCTGTGAAAGGAGGCATGGGATGAGTTATCTCATAAAGTGTTTCCCTTTTAGGCTGGCACCATAGCTTCTGGGTCTTCAGATGTTCTTCCGGAGGTGACCCATTTGTCCAGGATCCCAGGTAGGGAATGATTGTGGAGGCTAGACCTGGTGTGGGAAATGGCTAGAAGCAGAAGATGACTTTCCAGGAAGTCCTAGCAGCAGAGGCTCGGTGCAAGGGGAAAGATAGACAGTAGACAGACCAACCTCTTGGCAGACTCTGTCCTGTGCAATGTACAATATGGGTTTATCGCTGGTTTCTTCACCCGATAGCAGCTGGGTAGGCATGGATGGAGTCAGAAATCAGGCCTGCAGGTAAGAAATTGGCCTGTAAAGTGCACAGTTGTCCCCAGAGTCTGTTGTTACTTCATTCTAGTGATGGAAATTCGAGTACTGAAAGCTGCTCTAAGTCCCTTTCTATGGTCGGTCACCAGGGTGCAGAATTCAGGTACTCTGAATGAGGGCTTTTTTCTACTGCTCTACAGATTCAGCTATCTGCCTAGGGGCTTACCCTCCTTTGGGGGGTGTCCATGGGTGATAAGAGTGGTCTTTAGGAAAAGTTTCCCTATCTTCTTGGCCGTGATGAGGGCCTAGAATCAAGTGTAGGACTTAGGCACCCTGAGTCTGCATCTCTGTCTCTCCAAGTTGTATTCCCAGGAAGATCTGCTGGAAAATGCTCCCTCAGAGTAGAATGTGGTTAAGTGAGGTGTTGTTTTCTATGCACAGAAAGCCAACAAGAAACCCGTGCATCAAGGTTTGTGCCCAGACAGCAAAAGCAGGAGATGGTGGGGGTGGTGGGGTGTTGTCCTAACGTTGGCCATTGTGCCAGGACTGGGGACACACGACAGACCCCAGGAGCCGTGTGGTTCAGGGAATTGGGATCACTGTCTGTTCTCTTGTTCCCAGCAGACTGGGGTGTACCGCTGTCCTGGCCAAAAATGTGTGCTGAGAAGCAGGTCTGCATCAGACTAGGGTGCGGTTCACTCGCTGACTGTGGTTGGCCAAGGTTTCAGTCTGAGCATTTCCTTTGGGAGGAGCCAAATTACAGAGTCTAGCTGGCTGACCACAGGAGTTTACTCTGAAGGGGCAAAGATAATTCTGGATGACAGACACCGTAACAGACCAGAGACCAGTAAAGGAAGGATCAGAGCAGAGCATAGCAGCTAGTCTGAATAAGTGTTTTGCACCAGAGTGAAAACCTTTGTATAGGGGTACAGGGGATCTCAGGTGTGAAAAAGGAGCTCTTTAAAGAGAGTTTGACCATTTATGAGTAATTGATTCCTTTTCTGTTAATCTGCTTGAATCTTTCTCCTACTATTTGCCTCTCTTGAGATGCACACACAGTTAGTTGGAGAGTAATATTTATTGAGGACTGACTTTGTAATGTCTTAGTGTTGGGACCACAGCAATGAACACCGTAGTTGTGGGGACAGAGAAGAGTCCCTTCATCCATGGAGCTTACATCCTGATGGGGAGATGGAGACGATAGGCCCACACACATACATATACATATGAACAATAAGTTCCTTCCTGATGAGTTCCTATGAAAAAGAAAAATGAAGGGACCAGCGCTATAGGGTGTGATTTGTTCTGGAGATGTCTTCTTCAAGCTAGAATGGTCTCTCTTTGAAGGGCTGACATCTGAGTTCAGTCCTTAATGATGAGAAGCAGTCAGCCACATGTAGAGTAGGAAGAGTTGCTTTCTTTGGCCACGTTGTTTGTGGTGTCTGTGAGACATGAGATACAGAGCTAGCAGGTGGTCATGTACTTCTGAGTGCTCAAGGGAGAGACCTGGGCTGAGAGGTTGTATTTTAAAGTCATAGGACTGGGTGAGATCAATTTATACTTTTGTGGGGCTTTTGTAATTGTCTGTTTGCCTAGATAAAGTACGTATAAAATTTTTACTTTAAATAGGACATTAAAAAGATTAGGCAGAAATCTGGGAGCATAAATATAATTTTGTATGCATATTTCCCCTCATATTTCTGGGACCTAGTGATTGCTAGGTTTTCCCTACCACGTACTTGATTCTAAGATACAGCATTTCTCAAAGTTTTCAACTTCTCTCCTGACAAATTGAAATTTTTCTAAACTCATTATAGAATCTACTCAAGTGTGGATATATAGTCATAGGTTTCTGATCTTCAGATTTATAAAGAGCCCCTGAAATCTCTCTCTTAGTAAATTTTGTATTTGAAAAGGATTTCTGAAACCTGTAGAAAGCGCTTTCTAGTTAACACACATCTGATGTCCCGAAACTCCTTACAGTTGTGCAGAACAAGGCTTTGGAATATGAAGTGACTCGACAGGGCAACGCAACTGAAAAGTTTTAAGGCCAGCTGTAGAACCCATGACTTTAAGGTTTGTGCCAGGGTTCTTTCTACCACCTTGGAGATTCTCAGCCTTGCCTATGCATTAGAATCATCTTAAAAGAGTTATGCCCGGGCCTGGACTCTTTGTTTTACACTCCCCAGGGCATTCTCCTGTTCAGCTGGGGCTGTGAGCCGCTTCCTAGGAGCTGTGTTGACACCAGATGTATTGTCTCTTTTACTCCAAGAGATTACTGAGTCAGCCAGGACTCTGTAATGACATTGGTAAGGAAGGCCTCTCTTTTCTTTCCATTAAAGTTCACGCAGAGTCCTGACTCTTACTGGGACCGTTTTCAGTTTCTGTGAGTTTGAAGCATCGCACACACTATTTCTTGGGCCTCCCGCATACTCTCTGTGGGCCCATGAGACCAGTGAAGCTGGACCAACTCTTTTCTTCTCTCAGCCCAACATCATTGCTACCCAAGACTGTCAATAAAGCGGTCTTCTCACTTAAAAGGGGACTTTGTCCACATTTTAGGATTGAGAGATAGGCTTTTGTAATTTTTGCTTCATTTTTCATGCTGTAACATTCTCTCTGGTGATTTGTGTTTTGTGTACAGTGCTGTGTACTCCCAGCTTTGAAAGCAGGTTTGTCTGTGACATGAAGATGGCTTCTTCTCTCATTTGCTCCCTGTTAACTAGTGGCTACATTGCCAGTTTCTTGCTTGTCCAGATTAGTGCTACTAACCCAGCCACTCACTGTCCTCAGTATGGAGACTGAGATGAAACACTTAGAAACTCTTAGTGGTTGGGCAAAGTAATTTCTGTCTGTTGAGCTGACTAATCAAAATAGAATTGGAGCTTAGGTTTTGTTCATGTTTGTCTTTCTAAAATGGTATTCTTTCTGTGTTTTGAGAAAACATCAAAACTGATCCCTCTTGACAGATGCTTTCAGAAGCCATGTGCTACATCTCTGAACCCAGCAGGAACTGGGGGCACTAAGGACCCCCTCTTTTTTCAGAAGAATGGTAATATGTTTGATTTGGGACTGTTTTTGAGGATGTAGCGCGACAAACTGTCTAGTGGTGAACTTCAGGTTTTGGCAGTGGGAATCAGCCTACAAACCAGCCTCAGTTTACGAGATCAATTTCTAAACCTGTTTTTGACAGTTATTTGCCACCTGTCCTCTTTAGGCTGCAGTTCTATTTCCATATGTTTGTTTTTCCCATCGAAGACACAGGGACATTCTGGTAGGTTTAATGTTGGATTTTTAACCATGAGTCAAGAACTGAAGGGGAAAAGTCATTTTCATTTTGCTTTGTCAGCTTTTGTTTCCATTTGCAAGTGAGTCTGGCAAAGTCAGTTAAGCATTTTATCATTTTTTATTTTCAGATGTATTTTGGCTCTGCACTGTTGTACTCTGAAAGACATATATCATTGTCTAAAGCATACTGAGGTATGAAAACAGTGTTGATCCTTTTTTCCACACATTGTTTAAGGCAAACAGGAACTTCCGCTTTCTTTTTTCCCTGCTGGGATATCTAGATTTTACAGATGAAGAAGGAAGATTGGTTCACTCTGTGATTTCTGCAGAGTCCACCAGGACTCTCCCTGTGTCTCTTATATTGTTATTTCCTACTGTAAGAATAAGACATGGCCATTACCTGGGAAATTCAGAAAAGTAGAAGAAAAGTTAACTTTTCCACATTCATGGCACCTAGATATAACTGTTGTTACATTTTAGTGGATTTTTCTTCTCCACATTTTTGCTTCATTAAAAAAAAAAAGCCCACAAAATTGTCATTGTACTGGGAATGCAGAAATTAGTGCTTTTTTTTT
>ML662453.1:2671214-2702310 GCA_007570785.1 Antilocapra americana
ACCCCCCTCCCTCCTTCCTCCCGACTCCCTCCCCCCGGGAAATCTCGGTGCACCAACCCCGAGCATCAATCCTGGGCTGGCGATTAATTTCACATATGATAATTAACATGTTTCAATGCCATTCTCCCATATCATCCCACCCTTGCCCTCTTCCACAGAGTCCACCAGTCTGTTCTATACATCTGCATTCCTTTTGCTGTCTCTCATGCAGGGTTCTCGTTACCATCTTTCTAAATTCCATATATATGCGTTAGTATACTGTATTGTTGTTTTTCCTTCTGGCTTACTTCACTCTGGATAATAGGCTCCAGTTCCGTCCACCTGAGTAGAACTGATTCAAACGAATTTTTTTTTAATGCTGAGTAATATTCCATTGTGTATATGTACCACAGCTTTCTTATCCATTCATCAGTTGATGGGCATCTAGGTTGCTTCCATGTCCTGGCTATATAAGACATTTTATTCAGGTTATAAAGTATATGCGTTATAGATATGCTTAGAAAATAGAGAAAATATAAAGTAGAAAATTTAAAAATCATCCATAATCCTACCTTTCAGGGATGAATTTTAACTTTCACATATATTCATTTACTTTTGATTTTTTAAAAGCATAGTTGAGTTATATCCTCATTATTATTATTGTTATCATCATCATTATTATTTTTGGCCATGCTGCATGACTAGCAAGATCTTAGTTCCCTGACCAGGGATTGAACAGGTCATGACATGAAAGCAGCGAGTCCTAACCACTGGACCACCAGAAAGTGTCTGCTATCCTAATTATTTTTAAGCATACTTGATATAGGCATAGCCACAAGACCTAAAGTAACAAAGAGTTAATGAAAAAAAAAAGCTGATGATTTAGGTTATTCAGTATAAGTTTCAAAGTTGTGAAAAATTTCTCATGCTGCTTAGTAAAAAAAAAAACAGAACCCACCAAAAGAGGCTAATATGTTACTCTATGTAATTATTCCCTTATATTGAAAAAATATAATTTCATTTAGGTAGTTTTCCCGGGAATATTGTCCTAAATGTGTCTGTGTCTAAAATATTTGCACTACCATTAGTGGTAGAAAAAGTAACATTGTTTGTGACTTGTGTGTATGTGTTCAGTCGTGTCTCTTTGAGACCCCATGGACTTTAATGCCAGGCTCCTTTGTCCATACTGGAGTGGGTTGCCGTTTCCTTCGCCAGTTCCTGTCTTATACCTAACTGAAAGATTTTGTTTGTGGGTCAGAGAATTGGTGGACAGTGAAGGGCAGGAGAAGAAAGGCACAGGTCTGGGAAGCTTTGGATGAGTACCCTGGCTGTACTTGGCCCTTGAGCCGCATGGTGTGCCCCAGTGTATGCAGTCCGGTTGGGTCATTGACATTGGGGTTGGGAAAACCCGCCAGTCATTTTGTATCATGACTTCCTTGTGCTTTCAGTCCTAATTTCTACTTATCCCTGATGGCCTTAAGTATATCCTAACTGTCCCAGCATAATGGATAGAAGTGTGCACCCTCCCCCAAAGATGTGTTCACATCCTAACCTCCAGTACTGGTAAATGTAACCTTAGAATAGCATAGGATTTCTGCAGATGTAATCAGGTCAAGAGGCGTGTGTGCGTGCATGCAGTGCTCGGTCACGTCCGACTTTTTTTGACCCCATGGACTATAGCCTGCCGGGCTTCTCTGTCCATGGGATTTTCCAGGCAAGAATGCTGAAGTGGGTTGCCATAGATATGAGGTCATTACCGTATCAGGGTGGGCCCAGACTAATCTAAAGACTGAAGATTACTTTTCTTATAAGAAGGGGAAAAGACACGCAGGAGAATGCCATGTGATGAAGGAGGCAGAGATGGAGGCCATCTATCTATGAGCAACCATCAGAAACTTGGGAGAGGCAAGGAAGGATCCTCCCTCAGAACTTCCAGAAACAGCATGGCCTCCCAAAGCCTTGATACTGTGAGAGAATAAGCATTGTTGTTTTAAGCCACCTTGTTTGGGTCATTTGTTACTGCACCCTAAGAAACTTAGTACAGTCCTGAAAACATTGGTTCCTTATTTTCTGAGCCCTCTCAAATATGTATTCCGAATTTTCTTTTCTTTTTTTTTTTTAATTGTTTTTGCCATACATTGTCATGATATCACCATGGGTTTACATATGCTTCCCCTCCGGATCCCCCCTCCCTCCTCCCTCCCCCCCGGGAAATCTCGCTGCACCAGTCCCGAGCATCAATCCTGGGCTGGCGATTGATTAGACACATGACAATTAACATGCTTCAATGCCCTTCTTAAATGTGAGAATAATTTATTTTTGGCATGCACGTTTTCTGTAGAAAAATCTGTAGACATTGTTCCATGGTCTTCTCTGTCATGTAGTATTGCAGAAGGTATAAAGGCATCCTGATTTTTGTAAGTTCTTAGTTGTGCCCCCCCTTTTCCCATTTGCCTCACAGATTCCATCTATCTAGAAAAAGTTCATCACTATCCATTGTCCCATGCCCCCAAATACAGTAAACTCTTGTTTTAGTCATGGTCTTTTTTTCCCCAAAGCAAGAAAATATATTTCAGTTTGTGTGCGTGCATGTGTGTGTGCATGTGTGTACACATATCTTTTGTAAAAAAAAAATAATAATTTTAAATTAAGTCCATTTTCTTGGATTAAATCCTTGTTCTCAAATCTTCATTTGTTCTCAGCTTTTTCAGCCTGTGTTGTTTTTTCCCCTCTGAATTTGGAGGTACTTCTCAAGTTTGTTTTTTATACCTCTGATTTGTGCTTGATGGAATGTTGATGATTAACTTGGTGCTTTTATTATATAGCTCTCTTGGGTTATGACATTTCCTTTTATTTTCTCCTTTTTCCTTTGTTTTATTTTATCCTGGTGTCTTTTCTTTTCAGCCTTTCATCTTTTTAAAGATTTTTTTCTACTATTGCAGGAGGTCACATCTTCACTACTTGAAGATGTCAGAATTTATCGAAGCTTTCTTATTTCTAGTTTATTGAATTCTGACTCTTCCTCACTTTTTCTGTTTTCCTGTATACTCATTCTCAAATGAGAGGAAGTTCATGTAGACACAATTTTTGCCAGTTTTTCTGATATGAAGACTGCTTCTTAACCCATTACTTAAGCATTTAGGTACTAATGAAATCATTTTCTTAGTTTTACTAGAAGTCAATTTTGTGTGTCTTTGCTGGCTCAGTTCCTAGTTTTCATACAATGCAAATCTGTTTCCTTGAGATGGACTCTTCATACTACATTATTACCTGACTTCTTGGTACACAGAAAATAGATGACATTAAAACAAACACATCTTCCATGATTGTCTTTTTTACATAAGATGATTCTATTTGTCAGATCCCCATTGCCAGCCTTATTCTGCTTTGCGAAAGTGAAAGTGTTGGTTGCTCAGTTGTTCTTACTGTTTGTGACCCCTTGGACTGTAACCTGCCAAGCTCCTCTGTCCATGGGATTCTCCAGGCAAGAATACTGGGGTGGAGTCATTCCCTTCTTCAGGAGGTTTTCCCAACTCAGGGATTGAACCCAGGCCTCCTGCATTGTGGACAGATTTCTTTACCATCTGAGGAGCATGTTGTTGAATTGGAAGTGCTGTTTCCAATGGATATTAGATAACACGTGTTGATGTCAGGTGGTAAGCAGAAAGGCTGGCTACCTCTGAAGCCATGTAATTGTGAACGGTTGAACAGTTTGGGTTGGTTTGATTTTGAGAGTGCAGACCGCTCGGAGACTGGGAAAGGCTTTGTGTACCTGTTTCCGAGCAAGCAGACTCCATATCATTTCCACTTGTGCAACAGTTACCATTAAATTTAAGCCAAAAGGTATAGGTTTTAATCCCTATTCCATCAACCTTGTATTTTGTGGAGATTCTTTAAAGATTCTGGTGGTAGTTGTGTGTGGGTCCAGAGTTTTGGCATTATTAATTGTTTTCTGTCTTCTTTTACACTCACAGATATTTTAATAAGTATGTGGGAGAAGTTGTGTGGGGCGCTGCTAGCCAAACACCATTTTTACATTTTAACTTGAAAGTCTGATGTTGATTTGTTATTTCCTACTGATAGATTTCCTGTTGATTTATGACATAGGGCAAGATCATCTTTTAATCTTCAGCTTTGAATGGCACTTTAAATGTGTATTTTTAATGTAGATAAATGTAAACATTCAAGTAATTTACCAATATTTCGTAATATGTGACAGCATTTTTTTCTTTTGTTCTTGACCAAATGAATTTTTCTTAGATTCATTTGATAGACTGATAGTATTTAAAAATGTTCACTTTTTTCCCCCATTTGTGTATTTTGTTTTTCTTTATCTCCAAGCATATATTATTTTAAAAAGCTTGAGTCATCCCATATTGAACTCGAGTTGGAAGAGGCGAGTCCGGTCTCAAAATGGAGGGTCATGATCCCAAGGAACCAGAGCAGTTGAGAAAGCTGTTTATTGGTGGTCTGAGCTTTGAAACTACAGATGATAGCTTAAGAGAACATTTTGAGAAATGGGCCCACTTACAGATTGTGTGGTGATGAGAGACCCCCAAACAAAACGTCCCAGGGGCTTTGGTTTTGTGACTTACTCTTGTGTTGAAGAAGTGGATGCAGCAACGTGTGCTCGACCACACAAGGTTGATGGGCGTGTAGTGGAACCAAAGAGAGCTGTTTCTAGAGAGGATTCGGTAAAGCCTGGTGCCCATCTAACAGTGAAGAAAATTTTTGTTGGTGGTATTAAAGAAGATACAGAAGAATATAATTTGAGAGACTACTTTGAAAAGTACGGCAAGATTGAAACCATAGAAGTTATGGAAGACAGGCAGAGTGGGAAAAAAAGAGGATTTGCTTTTGTAACTTTTGATGATCATGATACAGTTGATAAAATTGTTGTTCAGAAATACCACACTATTAATGGGCATAATTGTGAAGTGAAAAAGGCCCTTTCTAAACAAGAGATGCAATCTGTTGGATCACAAAGAGGTCGTGGAGGTGGATCTGGCAACTTTGTGGGTCGTGGAGGAAACTTTGGAGGTGGTGGAGGTAACTTTGGCCGTGGTGGAAACTTTGGTGGAAGAGGAGGCTGTGGTGGTGGAGGTGGTGGCAGCAGAGGGAGTTACGGAGGAGGTGATGGTGGATATAATGGATTTGGAGGTGATGGTGGCAACTATGGCGGTGGTCCTGGTTATAGTAGTAGAGGAGGTTACGGTGGTGGTGGAGGACCAGGATATGGAAACCAAGGTGGTGAATATGGTGGTGGTGGAGGATATGATGGTTACAATGAAGGAGGAAATTTTGGAGGTAACTATGGTGGTGGTGGAAACTATAATGATTTTGGAAATTATAGTGGACAACAGCAATCAAATTATGGACCCATGAAATGGGGTAGTTTTGGTGGAAGAAGCTCGGGCAGTCCCTATGGTGGTGGTTATGGATCTGGTGGTGGAAGTGGTGGATATGGTAGCAGAAGGTTCTAAAAACTCAGAAGAAAAGGGCTACAGTTCTTAGCAGGAGAGAGAGCGAGGAGTTGTCAGGAAAGCTGCAGGTTACTTTGAGACAGTCGTCCCAAATGCGTTAGAGGAACTGTAAAAATCTGCCACAGAAGGAACGATGATCCATAGTCAGAAAAGTTACTGCAGCTTAAACAGGAAACCCTCCTTGTTCAGGACTGTCATAGCCACAGTTTGCAAAAAGTGCAGCTATTGATTAATGCAATGTAGTGTCAATTAGATGTACATTCCTGAGGTCTTTTATCTGTTGTAGCTTTTTCTTTTCGTTACATCAGGTATATTGCCCTGTAAATTGTGGTAGTGGTACCAGGAATAAAAAGGAATTTTTAACTTTTCAAAAAAAAAAAAAAGCTTGAGTCAAAGAGTTAAAGGGATTTATTTATGAATTGTTTATTGTTTATTTGTTAGTGCATACGTGCATCCTAGGTTGCTTCATTCATGTCCTACTCTGTGTGATTCCATTGACTGTAGCCCGCCAGGCTCCTCTGTCCATAGGATTCTCCAGGCAAGAATACTGGAGCGAGTTGGCCATTTCCTCCTCCAGGGGATATTCCCAACCCAGGGGTTGAAGCCGTGTCTCCTGTACTGCAGGCTGATTCTTTACTGCTGAGCCACTGGGGAATTCAGTAACGTTAAGTATATTCATGTTGTCGTGTTACATTCAGACTTTTTTCGTTATACTATTGGAAAGAGGCAAAGCTCTAATATTTTGTCTGACACAGTGTAATTTGTTGAACAGCTTTTCTCATGAAAGAAGTATGTAAGAAACAACTGAAAACAAAATGTAAAATAAGAAAAGCAGGGAAAAGGGATAAAGCCCTAAATAGTCCCTATAGCAGCAGTATTAATGAATATTTCATTTTCTCAATCTAAGTATAAGATTGGGGAAAAAAGAAAAGGTATCTTAAATGTGTACATCTGTTGTTAAAAAAAAAACTGTTGATAATTATTTATAAAGATATAATTGCAACCCCATGGACTGTAGCCCACAAGACTCCTTTGTTCATGGAGTTTTCCAGGGAAGAATACTGGAGTGGGTAGTCATTCCCTTCTCCAGGGGATATTCCTGACCCAGGAATCGAACCTGGGTCTCCTGCGTAGATTCTTTACTGTCTGAGCCAGCAGGGAAGCATCCCCCTGCCTCCCTCCCCAAAGAAAAAAACAACTGATAATTATTATATTGATAATTATTTATAAAGATATAATTATTTTAGATATGTTTCAATGTGAGAAAATCTGCATCATAGAATCTAAGAAATATAGGGAATTCTTAGGTAGGGTGATGAGAAGCAGTGACTGTCGTGTCTGAGGAGAAAGCTAGTGAGCAAAGAGGCAGAGTAGTGTCAGAGTATGGGCATAGAGAAGGACCCAGAGCCATCGGCCAGCCCCGCAGCCACTGCCTTCTTCATACTCCACCCAGCCTCCAGCTATCTGCCCATCTCAAAGGCCCAGAATAGCTAATGCTCATCGATTCTAGATAACAGGGTTTCCCTCCCCATCCCGTAAAATTTATTTTAAGATAGATTTCTTGATTCTCCACCACTGTGGGCTGTTGACAGCCTCTGATAGTCTAACAAATGGATACTGTGCAAACATGTTCTTAGTGAGTCACTAATGACTGAATAGCCGACAGAATGTTACATATGTGAGCTACTAACCTTTGTGTTTGCTCCGAGCAAATGAGCAACACGTAGATGCTTTGAAATATGTCTGTTTAAAATTCTGTCACGTGAGCTTAGTTCAATTCTATAGTCCATTTTCTGCGTTATTTTTCCTGTGAAAAGTGCCTTCTAATGGCATCACCAATTGTTCGTCAATTTCTTTTCCATTATGTAAACTCCTTGTGTGTCCACCCTCTGTCGGTCTGTAAGTTTATCATGACACATATACATGGAATGGATTATTACCTTTTCTGGAATGAGAATAAACCATAAATATGAACGAGGCTTTAGGAGAGCCTAACATAAATCACTGTGAAAAATCTGTAGTAGGCTGTAAGACTATAAAAATCACTGTGAATTATAAATAAGACAGCAGGGTTATAGAAATCATTTTATATGAAAGTGGATATATATTTCTTCCTACAGTAGCACTCAATGATTTTAATAACATTGGTTGACCATATTCAATGTGGAATATAGTAGAAAGTTCCATAGGAAAAATTCTGGGTTATAATTGATAACATGAAACACTGATGATACTTATGCTATTGGAATTGCATTTGCTTTATGTTATTATCAAAGTATTGTCAAAAGAAATCTTTCCCCTTTTTCTTTACATTGATTCTTAGAAAATAACATGTAGATTTTCATTCTTTTAAAATTAAAAATCACTATTGAAACATCTCATACTTTGTTTTATTTAAAGTTATTTATCTGAAATTAGTGATTAACTTTTGGGTTATTTATTTATGAAACATCCAGGGAACCTCCTTAATTTTTTCCCTATCTTAACAGAATTTTCTAAGGAAAATTAATCATATAAATAAATTTTAAAACATGTTTTAAAGAGAATATTCTATATATTAAAGGTATCATTTCTTGGTTAATTAGCTGTTTTAGCAAATGGTATATTTTGTTTTAAGAAGTCTTCTTTAAAATATGTAGCTCTTACACAGGTAAGTTATATGTTAAATGTATGACTTTATTTTGAAAACAGTGGTTCCATTTCTATGTTAAAAGTGCTTTCTTTGTGTCATTGGAATTGAGCAACCTCTAAAGATAATGTAGAAGATAAAGAAAAAAGTATGAGACAGTGCTTGTTCTTCAATTGCTTCCTAGTTGAGATCAAACTAATATTATTTTTAACGGCACTGACATTTCAAGACAATATATGATTAAATTCTAAATTGTGTGGTTCAGGCTGCTTTTAAATGTCAGTGTTAAAGGAAACTAGAGACAGGCTACTATTACTTTTTTACCCCTATTCACACATAACTGGACTGAAGAACATTCTAAATATTCAGCTTCCAATAGATTAGGGGATGTTTTCCTTAATTCATTTCTAAAAGGAAATTGCTTTTGTATTAAAATAACCCCTTGTTTTTATATTTTGTATTATGTTTTTTTAAGTTCTCCAACACTACCTTTATTCCTTAAGGGGATTTGCTTTGGTCTGTTGTTAGGCTGAAGGTTAAGAAACACCAGACTCCTTCCCTACTAAGAACAGAGCATATCTCTAAGGTGGCAACTTGTCGTTACTATTGTTTAGTTGCTAACTCATGTCCGAGTCTTTGCAACTCTGTGGACTGCAGCACACCAGCCTTCCCTGTCCTACTGTCTCCCGGAGTCTGCTCAGTCTCATGTCCATTGAGTCAGTGATGCTATCTAACCATCTCATCCTCTGTCACCCCCTCTCCTGCCTTCAATCTTTCCCAGCATCAGGGTCTTTTCCAGTGAATCAGTTCTTCACATCAGATGGCCAGAGTATTGAAGCTTCAGCGTAAGTCCTTCCAAGGAACATTCAGGATTGATTTACTTTAGGATTGACTGGTTTGATCTGCTTGCTGTCAAAGGGACTCTCAAGATTCTTCAAAACCATCCGTTGCTTGAAAGCATCAGTTGTTTGGCAATATGTGATTAATATTATTTTAAAATGTTTGATTTATTTTGGGCTGTGCTGGGTCTTTGTTGCTGCACGTGGGCTTTTCTCTAGTTGTGGTAAGTGGAAGCTCCTCTCTCGTTGCAGTGCGTGGACTTCTCATTGCAGTGGCTTCTCATTGCAATGGCACCACAGGTTCCAGGCACGTGGACTTCAGTAGCTGTGGCCTGTGGGCTCAGTAGCTGTGGCCCGTGGGCTCTGGAGCAGAGACCTAATAGTTTTGGCACATGGGTGTATGTTTCCCTGCGGTATATGGGATCTTCCCAGATCAGCGATCGAAACAGTGTCTCTTGCACTGGCAGCAGATGAATTCTCTCCAACTGAGTCACAAGAACTCCTGTGATTATTATTTAATAGAATTTTCATCCTGCCAACTTTCAGCTCATCTGTGCCAAAGCTCAGGCATATCACCATCTAGATGCTTATCATTTATTTTTAGTTCACATATTGTGGTTGACAGGCTTCCCTTGTGGCTCAGCTGGTAAAGAATCCAACTTCAGTGAGGGAGACCTGGGTTTGATCCTTTGGTTGGGAAGATCCCCTGGAGAAGGGAAAGGCTACCCACTTCAGTATTCTGGCCTGAAGAATTCCATGGACTGTATAGTCAATGGGGCTGCAGAGAATTGGACATGACTGAGCAACTTTCACTTTCATGATATGAGCTATAAATTGAGATTTTTATCAATATGATGTATATAGGATGAGATAGTTGGATGCATCACCGACTCGATGGACGTGAGTTTGAGCAAGCTCTGGGAGTTGGTGATGGACTGGGAAACCTGGCCTGCTGCAGTCCATGGGGTCACAAAGAGTTGGACACAACTGAGTGACTGGAGCTGAACTGATTGTGGTTGACACATGAGGAAAAATAGTATTTTTTATTTCCTAAAGTTGTTACCTGTAGAACCTTTTTTTAATGGAGAGTTTTAGATTTCTTTGAAAACTCAGAGTTGATGAATCTGAAAATTCAAGTGGTAGATATATGTCTGAACCAATATCAATAGATAAGGTTGAGCTGGTGATTGCCTGCGTAGGAAAGTGCTGACTGCAGCTTTGAAACTGCAGGTATAATATGCTTAATTGACATTATAGATTTATGAGTTTTAACTTACTGCTATTTTGACTAAAAATGATCCTAGTGACATTTTAAGCAGCAAAAGTAACACAGTTCCATAAACATAGGCAGTGTAGCTCTTGCCCTATTTGTCATGTCCCAAATCATAACTTATATTATTTATTAATCTGAAACTTACCGATTATTTAAAAAAACATGCTCTGAGAATATAAATTCTAAGAAGTTAATTATACGAACAGTCTGTTTCCTTCCATGTTGGGCTGAACTAGAATGTCTTTGGTTGCTATGCTATATTCTGTACTCATTCTGGGTGTATTCTGCCTTTACTTGTGGAAGCTGTTATTTAATGGGAAATAGGTGTTTTTCAGTTGAAAGTAAGTGCAAGGGAAATGAAAACAACTGTATTTCAGCCTGTACATGGTCATTAATGAGTTACTGTAACTGACTCCTACAATCACCATATTCATATGGGTCATCGCATTCCAGAGTGGCTAAAAATGTTTAGATAATGGCTTCATGGGTCCAGAAGAATAGCTGTACCGAAGCCTATTTTGAGGCATTAATCATTACATCTCCCCCACTTGGAAGTATATCACTCTCAGGAATGATAAGTTCTTTCTGTTGTTGCCTTTATGGAGCACACCATTATCATTCACATTCATGTGGTCATGTAACTGAACACCCTCAGGAGGGAGGAGGAACTTCCAGGGTAGCTACTCTGGTAAATTAGGTAATAATAGCAAACTAGATTCTGTTCTGTGTAATCACTGTCTCCTGTAAGAGAAAACTTAGACAGTGCCATGAATTGAGCTCTGCGAGTTGCTCTGGATGGTGTGGGTAATCATCTTGTGCTTGAAGGCTGATAATGTCTTCTCCAGGTCTCAGAGCTTACTGTCTGGCTGCAGCTGCCACCCTGATAGAATAAGGTATCAGAGCCCGTGGTTGAAGGGCATGATGGGTGATGTGGAGAAATGGGTCACTTCGTGTAGTCAGTGAGGTGACGAATGAAGGTACTTACATTAGTGCTTTACATATAGTGAAAGTTGCTCAGTCATGCCCAACTCTTTGCAACCCCATGAGCTGCAGCCTGCCAGGCTGCTCTGTCTGTGGGATTTCCCAGGCAAGAATACTGGAGGGGATTATCATCTTCTTCTCCAGGGAAGCTTCCTGACCCAGGAATCGAACCCAGGTCTCCTGCACTGCAGGCAGATTCTTTACTGACTGAGCTACCAGGGGAAGCCCCAAACACATAGCCCCCCAACACATAGAAGACACTCATAAATGTTACATAATAAAAGAAAGTACAGCAACAAGCCAGAAAATATGGGGAACAAAGATAAGAGGCAAGTCAGTGGCTGGAGTCTCTTCTGACTTAGTGGTGCTGTTTTGAATGTATACTTTGGTGTCATGTTTATAATATTTTAAAGGTTAATTTTATTTGCAGAATTATTTGTGTAAGCCAATGGAGAAACTGAATGCTATAGTTCAAAGGAATGGAAGACCCTCGCACAGTGCTGCAAGCTCTTTCAGGGCATAGACCATCTTATGTGTCAATGTATGTTCAGTGCTTTGCAATCAGGAGTGTTGGCTGAACGAAGAGAAATGTCAGTGAAAATTTGATGTTTGTGCTCGGCCTTGAGAGGTGGTTGAATTTGATGTAGCAGAGGGAAATGAGATGGGTTTGTAAATTAGAACACTGAATAAAGGCACAGATGTTGGAATGAGCCTAACTGATTTTGCGAGACCCTGGAGAAGTCAGACTGATTAGAGGCCTGTGGTGGATATTGTGGTGGTAGTGTTGTATGGGATTGTTTTAAAGACTGGTTCCTCAGAATTTTGTGTTTTGGTTTTGTTGATGCTCTGTCTTGATTATCTTGTTGGGTACAAGTACTTCAGGAGAACAGGGTGTTAGTGAGGGCAGGCTTATGGTTTTCGTCTTCAAAAAAACCATTCATTCAGTTGGTATTCATTGCACACACACACAGAGTAAGACTCAGTGTATGCTTCTTTGGAGGAAATGAGATGCCTCTGCTGAAGCTGCCACAGACCAATGTCATAACTCCGAACCAAGTGCTTTCCGATGTGCTGTTGGTGGCACTAGCAGAAGCAAGTTTGGTGACTCAGCACCCCTCCATCCCGCAGCTGAGAGCTCTCCAGATTTGAGTAGGGTCATTTCTTCAGTCAGGTTGTTTATGAAAAGTCTTAGTGGGCTTCCTCGGCGGCTCAGTGGTGAAGAAGCTTCCTGCCGATGCAGGAGACATGGGTTCGATCCCCGATCCAGGAGGATCCCAAAGCCTCGGAGCCACTGAGCCCGTGCACCACAACTACTGAGCCTGTAGTCTACAGCCTAGGAGTTGTAACTGCTGAAGCCCACGCGCCCTAGAGCCGGTACTCCACAAGAGAAGCCACTGCAATGAGAAGCCAGCACACTGCAGCCAGAGAGTGGCCCCTGCTCACCGCAACTAGGAAAGCCCGTGCAGCAAGGAAGACCCGGCGCAGTCAAAAATAAACAGATAAAATTTTATCTATATTTAAACATATGTCTCTCTCTATCTATATCATACTGGCACTTGGTGGATTGAAGCAAATGTAAAACTCTGAAACTATCCTCAGGAGGAGGGGAACTCCCTCTAGTTTAAAGTCATTGTATCCCATTGTGCCAGCTTTTGAGAGGCACCTACAGATGCTGCTAAAAGGACCACGTAATTTAACAGAAGCATTTTCCAAAATAGCCATTAAAAATATTCTTCTCTGCTTCTTCCTTTTTCATCTTAAATTGGCTAACTAGTATATTGTATTACATTTTCACTTACAGATTTTTTTTGCTTTAAACTCATGAGCTTTGGTTTGTTCTTCAGAGAAATGTAATCCTAATAACTACAATTATCAGAACTACTTCTGACAGCGGTGGTAGATGTAGCTCTGGTAGTAACACTACAAGCCCGTGCTTTTCCTTTCAAGTATGTTGTAGGTACTTTGTGTTGAGCACTCACTGCATTTTTTTCAGACGTTTAGAAGGAATAAAAGAAGGAAGAATTAGAAGTATAATCAGAGACAAAAGCAGAAAATGGAGGATTGCAGACGGGATGGTTTGCTTCCCTCACTGTGAACCTAGATTAAAGAATCATTATTTGTACTGGCTAGATAGTACACTACAAATGATTTCCAATTTTGAGCTCCGCAGATATTCTGTCCAGAGCACTACACAGCTGTTTATCTTAGTCATTAGCGTTCTCAGCCATGGTCGTACCCAGCTCCCCTTAAGCTGGAGAATCTGAGACTGAGTTTTAAAGCTGGAGTGGAGACCTGATCTGGGGTTTGGGATCTGCTGTTTATCCTGTGGCAGCGCTGAAGCACCCGCACATTTGGTGAAGTGCACTCCAAAGACGTGGTTTTGCTTCCAACCATGATGACACTATAATTGATCAAATATATTCTTTCAAAGAATCATAAATTCTTATTGGAGTTTGAGGGGATGTCATGTTCATTTGTCACCATGTCACTCCAGGGACACAGGTGCAGCAAATTTATGGAGGATGCACCTCGTGTTTCTCCTGAGCCACATAAATATGAAGCCGCCTTGATTGGAAACGTGTGGCTTTCGATTACTTCTCAGATGGAGAGCAATTAAGATCTCTCCGTAGAAGGCATTCCACTGCGATTCTCAGGTTTTTGCACAGCACTGGCAGGGATCAGGTCTGAGGGGGACACCAGAGAAATTTCTGGAGATCTGCAGATGTTGTCTCAGGAAAGAATACTGAGGTGGTTCTTCTCTGGCAGAATGAATATTGCACATTTTCGTCAAGTGCGTGATTAACTTTGACATTTGAAAATAGAACTTCACATAAAAATAAGCATGGTACTTCTGCATGTTTAATTAAGATGGTTAGTTCCTGTCAAGACTGATAGTTTTTATCCCCCCCCCCCCATGAAGGGCAATATATTCTCAAGTTCTGAAATTTCAGAAACCTGTACTTAACCTTTAATCGTCATTCCATTTACATGGAAATCTGATTAACAACTTTTAAAGTTCATGAGCTCCTGGTAAATGCAATTAAGACCTTTTTGGAGTTTGTTATTAAGAGCTGGCATTTACAGAAGACTAGGACCGGGCTGGTGTTGCTGTCTTCTCCATCGCAGGCTGTCTTAGGCAATTAGCAGAGAACATGAGGTACACGAATTGTACTGTATTGCTTCTAAGTTAACATGGTTGATATTTAAATAGCGTGCAGTCTTTTTCTTTCCTCTGACTTGCTATATGGCATGAGCTTGTTACTGAGTGGTAGAATAGGGCCAAGGATAAATGAGGTGGAGTTGTAGCAATTTGCATAACTAGGAGACTGAGGCTCCTCCTTCTCTCTGATGAAGTCATGTTTACAAACATTCATTGTCAGGTTGTAAGGAATCAGGTTATCCTACTATATTGCATATTTATTTTTTGGGGTCTGTGCCACGTGGCATGCAGTATCTTAGTTCCCTGACCAGGGATCGATGGCCCCTGCAGCGGAAGCATGAAGTCCTAACCACTGGACTTCCAGGGAAGTCCCTGCATTTGTTTTGAAGTATAGTTGACTTAAAGTATTAGTTTCAGGTGTACAGCATGGTAATTCAATATTTTTGTAGAATAGACTGCATATAAAGTTTTAAAATATTGGCTATTACACCTTGTGCTGTACATTACATCCTTGTAAACTTACCTGTTTTATACCTAGTAGTTTATGCATTATTGTCCCACTTACCCATTTTGCTCCTTCCTCTCATCCCTCCTCCTGGCAGCCACCAGTCTGTTCTCTGTGTCTGTGATTCTGCTTCTGCTTTCTTCTATTTATTCATTTGGTTTATTTTTTAGATTCCATGTATAAGGGAAAAGACAGTGTATGCATTTTAAAAACTGCATTCTTCTAGAGGGTGTGATAGTCTTTTTGAGAGTTAAAATGAAAAAATGTGCATTTTGGAGAGAGAAATGATTCAGGCATGCAACTTCTTTCTAAACTTTTAGGCATTTCAGCTATTGAGACATCTTCCTTGGGTTGTGGGGACAGAAGAGAAGCGGTAAATGTGTTAGAACAAGTCAGTGTAGCGTAGTTAAACATACTGGAATGTGCTATGATGTATGGAGAATGGGAAGTAAATAGTTAAAAGCGAGAAGGAACCTATTGAGCATATGCTGCCAGTCTGGCAGGTTTTTTTCACTTGCCAATAGAACTGGACTTTCTGATAGATGCACAGTGCATTTCTTAGGTACTTTGTGCAGAGCACTGCTTATTAGCATTTAGAGGAATGACAGGTGAAAATAATGGAAATGTTGACAAAGGCAAATCATTAAAATATATTGTATATAACAATGTTATGAAAGAATACTTGAATGTTTATATGTTTCCATACCAGTTGAATTTTTTATGAGCATATATTGCTTTTAAATAAAAGATCAAAATAGAGAAGTATGTGGGGAAAAATAAATTTAAATAGAAAAACTGATCTGAAATAATTAAATTCGATGCCAGAAATATCAATGAAGCAGTTCTCCATTTTTGGACCCTAGAGCTTCTATGTTTACTGTAAACTTAAACCAGCAGTGCAGTTAACTGGTTAATCTTATAAATTGTAGGCTAGCCTCAAATGTAGCATATAAAAGAAAACAGTCACATGTTTTGAATAACATGAAAAATTTCAGTAGAAATAACATTTAGTAATCGTAGACCTCTTACGGATTTGGAAAATTATTTTCTGGCCACAACACTGATAAAACAGGATTACTACAACCAAGCTGTCAACAGTTTCATTTTTTTAAATTAGTTTAATATCTTACTTAAGGGAAATATATATGCATACATATATATCATTTCATCATTTTCAGATAGAAGAGTTTTGTTTATTTAATAGACAACATCTTTCTTATAGATGTAAGAGTGAGTATAGAAATGAGTGATATTAAGCTGCCCCTTCAGTTTTAAAGGATTTCAGTTAAGGTATTCCAGTTGGCATGAATCTTTGGAAATGCAGAGATGTATTAGAGTGCCTTCTCATCAAGTCATGTTGGGAGTTTAAGAGATAAGTAGAGGTAAAGTTAAATATCTAGCAGTGTATGATTAATTGCCAAATCTAGGTAATCAACTCTGGGTCCTGTAGGAGTTTAAAGAGATTACTTAAGATCGATTGGTTAGAGAAGGTTTTGTGTATTTGGTAGGAGCTGGCCCTTTAAGGAAGGCTAGGCTTTAGGAGTGCCAAGATCCTTCTAGGTAGGTATAATGTTACATGTATGCCAACAGTAGGTATTCCCTGAATTTGCCATATGCACAGTTTGTACAGAGGGGTGTAAGATGTGATCAGAGAGAGAAGCCAGGTTCTGAAGAGCCTTAGAGGAATTCAGTTGAAGTCTTTGTGGACTCCTTAATGAAAGAAGCTGCTTTTTCTGTGAGCTTTCTACTTCTCAGTGCCTTCAAATCTTGTTATCTCCCAGTCTCAACAGTATTGCCCTCAAGCCTTAATGGAAATGTACTTAATACAGTTCCTGGCACTCAGTAGGTACAATTAATCTGAATCTGCACTTGTTAGTCCTAAATAATCCATTTGAATGAACTATAAGCAAACATTGTTTTTCTTTTTTTTGGTAGGTGTGTCGATGTTCACAGATTACAGATAACCAATATGAAGGAGGCTCTAGTAACTGAACTGCTAATTGAAAATTCTGGGTCATAGCCACTTAATTGAATAAACTGTCTCCAGAGAGCAATTTGGGTCTTTTCCAAGATGCATTAACTCTTTCAGGTCATTAGGGTAGCACTTATCTCATTGGAGCAGAAATTTAATAAATGGTATTCCTGTGATGTGAGTAAATTAATGTACCTCAAAAAGCTGGTTTCACCATGGGTGTTATAGTTCTACTCCAAGGAGCTCGCCTGTGAATGTAAAACATCAATAAGTAGCTGCCCTTTCAAGCATCTTACTTTCAATTTAAGTAACCTACTAGGGAGCATCTACTTTGTTCAAGGCACTGTGCTAGATGTTAACAGAGACACAAAGAAAAGACATGGCTTGAACTGAGAGGCAGGAGAGAAGGCAAATAACCACAAGATAAAATCCTTGAGAGCTGCAGAATGCAGTGTGGGTTTTAATGAGAGCAAGATACCGTAGTTAACTGTTAGGCTAGATGGTAACCTCCCAGAAGGTAGGAACCTTGGCTTCTTCACACAGTGTTCTCGTTCATGTTTATTTTCCCAGTTGGGAGTTTAAGAGAGAAGTCAAGGAACAGTTAGAGATATATAGATACACACATCTAATGGTAAAATATGAGTTAGATCTATCTGAAGCTTTTTTTTTTTTAAACAACAGTTTATATATATATGCTCTTCTCCCCCCTGTGAAATATGAATTATTAATGTCTGGTGTTAATCTAAAATGAAAGTGGTAAGGATGTGAAAACCTGAAAAATAAGGTAGCATCCTTTGGAGATATGCTCACTGATTGTCTAATTGTCTCAATTTGTCTGTCAGCCTACTGATGGGATATTGACCTTCAGGTAGTAAGAAGGATACAAAAAGTCTCTACTACTCAGCAGCACATGTTACACATTTATATTTGCTGTGAAGGTAGAGGCAGCTATTGTAAGACTAAGGGTAAGTGACAGACCACTGGGGAAAAAGAAAGTAGAGACAACACCTCCATAAGAAGCCAAACTTCCAAGATGTAAGACCAGCCTCTGCTTCCGCGTGCATGAGATTGGCATCTCCACTGGGCATGTGGGCTGTGATCAGTAGCATCTGGATGGTGCACGTATACCATGTTAAAAATCAGTCAAGTTAATACTTAAATTCACTTTCTTGATCTCATTCTCCCATACTTGACTAATGGTAGTGATTGTTACAAGCAGGGGGAAAAAAAGATAAACTTAGACATGATGAAAACCCTTGGGACTTGCTTATGGACTATGAAACTATCTAGGTTAACCAAATGGTAATTATGTAAAAACAACGAATAGGAAATATGGTTGTAGAAGTCAGTTAGGGTTGTGGAAGGTGCTCAATGACAGAGAGGAGATAACAGGTTATTTACTGACAAGGAGGATGCCACTGAAGGGTTTGAGCAGAAGGATGGCGCTGAGCTCTGTTACAAGCATAGAGGGTTGTGGGACAGATGGTCATAAGAGGTGTAAGAAGGATGGGAGCGTGTTGGGAGATTGCTGGGCTAAGCTCTGGGAAGGACAACGAGGATCAGATTTAAAGGCATGAGGGTCGAAATGAAAATACTTAAAAGAGGGAAAGGACCTGAGATGTGTAGTATAATACAGGACTTGGCAGTTAATTGGAGAGTAAGATGGAGAAGAGTGAGAGCTAATTACAGGTTATGGTTCTGGGAGGTCAGAGAAATAATACTAGTGCTAACAAACAGGGAAGCTAAAGGGCCCTTTGTTTCTTCCTTCTTTACCCCTTTCTCTACTTTTGAAGGGAGGTGATGATAAAGAGTTTGCTTGGTCAGGCTGTTTGTTGAGCCCAGGCCCTAAGACTTTTGTAATGTCTGCTGTGCTGTTCTCACTTCCTTCCTGTGACAAGACCCTCTTGCAGGCAGTGACATTGCATCTCTGGAGCCTGGGAAAAAGTACAGTATGATGGCAGAGGAAGATTTGAGAATCATCTGAAATGTAGGTATAACTAAAATGGAAGAGAGCAATACTAAGAGTAAGGATGCTGAACATTCAGATACTTAAGAAGACAAATGGTGTAGTCAAATTCACTGAAGTGAAAACATTCCAAAAGTTTAGTGATAAATATTAGCAGAAACCTACATTTAGTGATTGAGAACACTGCCTTCTCATTGTGGTGGCTTCTCTTGTTGAGCTCTATGGTGCGTGGATTTCCGTAGTTGAGGCACACGGGCTCAGCACCTGCAGCTCCTGGGCTCTAGAGTGCAGGCTGAGTAGTTGGGGTGCAGGGGCTTAGTTGCTCCACAGCGTGTGGGATCTTCCTGGGCCAGGGACTAAAACCAGTGTCCCTTGCATTGGTGTGCAGACTCTCAACCACTGGACCACCAGCGAATTTCTTCCTTAATTATTAATGAAGTTAAATACTTGTGTTTTTTGAGTAGCTGTGTTCCTCTTTAATCAAATGGTAATGTCCTTTGCCCTTGTGATACCTATTGGAGTTGTTTTCTTTTTCATATCAAGTTACAGGATTCAGAAAGGTAATATATTAGTTACCTGGTTCTTGGGATTCATTTAAGAAAAAATAACAAATTTCTGAGCCTCCTCCTCAGAGATAGTAGCATTTGTGAACCAAGCATTTTCAGTTCAGTCGCTCAGTTGTGTCTGACTCTTTGCGACCCCATAGATTGCACCACACCAGGCTTCTCTGTCCCTCACCAACTCCCGGAACTTGCTCAAACTCATATCTACCGAGTTGGTGATGCCATCCAACCATCTCATCCTCTGTCGTCCCCTTCTCCTCCTGCCTTCAATTTTTCCCATCATCAGGGTCTTTTCCAATGAATCAGCTCTTCGCATCAGGTGGCTAAAGTATTGGAGTTTCAGCTTCAGCATCAGTCCTTCCAATGAATATTTGGGACTGATTTCCTTTAGGATGGACTGGTTGGATCTCCTTGCAGTCCACGGGACTCTTGAGTCTTCTCCAAACTCTTTTGAACATCAGTTCTTTGGTGCTCAGCCTTCTTTATAGTCCAACTCTCACATCCACACATGATTACCGGAAAAGCCGTAGCTTTGACTAGACAGGGCTTTGCCGATAAAATGATGTCTTTGCTTTTTAATATGCTGTCTAGGTTGGTCATAGCTTTTCTTCCAAGGAGCAAGCGTCTTTTAATTTCATGAGTGCAGTCACCATCTGCAGTGAGTTTGGAGTCCAAGAAAATAAAGTCTGTCACTGTTACCATTGTTTCCCCATTTATTTGCCATAAGTGATGGGACCAGATACCATGATCTTAGTTTTCTGAATGTTGAATTTTAAGCCAACCTTTTCACTCTCCTCTTTCACTTTCATCAAGAGGCTCTTTAGTTCTTCTTTGCTTTCTGCCATAAGGGTGGTGTCATCTGCATATCTGAGGTTATTGATATTTCTCTCAGCAATCTTGATTCTAGCCTGTGCTTCATCCAGCCCAGCATTGCTCATGATGTACTCTGCATATAAGTTAAATAAGCAGGTTGACAGTATACAGCCTTGAGATACTCCTTTCCTGATTTGTAACTCACAAGAAATTACGGAAGATTCTTAAAGGGATGGGAATACCTCCCTCCTGAGAAATATGTATGCAGGTCAAGAAGCAACAGTTAGAACTGGACATTGAACAACAGACTGGTTCCAAATCGGGGAAGGAGTATGCCAAGCATTTTGTGTTTTTATTCTAATTCTGTGAAGCAGATTGTTCTGTTATACCTATTTCACAGTTGAGTGAAATACAGTTTAGCAAGGTTAAGTAACGTGCCCGGGTCACATAGCTGGTTAAGTGGTAGATTTGGTTTTAAGCACACACTTTTTGTATTTCTAAACTGCCCTCTCAATTTATAGTTCTAGTGTGGGGCACATGAATCTTTAAAATAATTCTTCAAGTGATTCCTATGTATAGATCAGTCTTTCTCTTAATAGCATTTTAGCTTAAACTGAGAAGGGAGAGGTGTATGTATTTTGGGGGAGGAGATAAAATATTGTGGTCAGAGTTGAGAATTCAGAATTGGAGATGTTGGAGATGGAGTATCTCCAAAGATAGAATGTCAAAGAGTAACACAAAGAGGTCATTGAAATTAAGGAGACTGAGAAAGACTGTGTAATGGTAAAAGGAGTCATTAATATATCATGATGAAACATGTTAAGTGTTAGTACAGAGTAAGACTGTATCATCAGGAGCTAACATTTTGTAATGGTGTAGGAAAATCATGGAGTTTGTGTCAAGTTTGATGAGGAAAGGGGAGAAAGTGATACATATATATAGACTGACCCTTAAAATATGTTTTAGTGAAATGGGCAGAACATATTATGAAGCTGTAGTTAGCAGTATGCCTTTGGGCACTGAGACCACATCTGTGTTTTTTCGTATCATAGCCTCATTGACTTCTATTATTTTTTTTATGGGTGAGCAATAAATGAAAAATTATGAAAATGCTATGGGATCTAAAATGCAGAGAGGAAAAAGTGAATTGAAATCAGTGAAAAATTTAACAGTTGTAAAGTTGAAGATTTCAGTACTCTTTTAAAATAATTAGTGGAACAATTTGACAGAAAACCTATAAAACTTGAACTGTACTATCAAGCACTATAACTTAACATGACATATGGTACCCCTGCCTACCACCATCAGGATACATACTTTTTTATGTACATTGACTGTCATGGTGTAGATCACAGACTATGAAGTTCAAGTCTCAATACATTTAAAAGGCTTGAAATCACAAAAAATATGTTCTCCATCCATAACAGAATTAAATAAACAACAGGAAGAAATTTTGGCACGTCTCAAAATATTTTTAAGTAAAGCAACAAAGTTCTAAATATACCATGGGTATAAGAAGAAAGACCTAAGATCAATAATCAAAGTTTGTACGCTGTGATCTTAAGGAGGGGGAAAAATGAAACCCAAAGCGAGCAGAAGGACAAAAATGATAAAGATTAGAGTGAAAACTCAAATAAAAATCAGCAAAAAATTTTAAAAAAGTAATGATGTTAAAATTGGTTCTTTGAGAAGATGAAAAACTAATCAATCTTTAGCTAGACTAATAAATTAATAAGGGGAGAACTCTCAAAAAATGACGAACTTAGGAGTGAAAGATAAGGCATCACTGTAAATCATATAAAAGTTAAAAAGACTGTGATGAATAACCCCAGTTAGACAACTTAGGTGAGGTGAACAAATTCCTAGAAAGAAACAAAATACTGAAACTAGTTCAGGAAGAAATAGAAAATCTCAGTTATTCTATAGTAAATATAGACATTTGTCATTTTATAGCAGTTTGCTTAATTGAGCTTTGCAGACATTGCGTTTTTTAAAATTTGGAGGTTTGTGGCAGTCCTATGTTGAGGAAGTCTCAACATTTGTTCAGTAGCATTATTTAAAAATTACAGTATGTACATTTTTTCAGACATAATGCCATTGTACATGTATAGTGTAAACATACATTTTACATGCTCTTTGAAACAAAATCATGTGACTTGCTTTATTGCTATATTCAATTTATTGGAATGGTCTGGAACCGTATCCACAGTATCTTCAAGTTATGCGTATAAATTAATTAAAAAAATTTCCTGCATATGTAAGTATTTTATCAAGCATTTGAAGAAGAAATAATACCAATTTCTGTTTCAGAAAACAGAGATGGGAAACATTTTTCAGCATATCCTGTGAGTCCATTATTACCTTGATAAAAATTTGAGATAGCAGAGGAAACTATAGATGAATGTCCTTTGTGAACATAGATGCAGCAACCTCAAACGAAGTACTAACAAATTGAGTCTTTAACATATAAACTGTGTTATGTACCACAGTTAACTGGGATTTATTAAAAAAAAATCAATGAATGTAATATGCTCTATTTATAGAATAATGGGAAAACCCACGTAATTATCTCAGTAGACACTGGAAAGCACTTGATACCCACTGATGACTAAAAAAACAAAAGCACAACCTTTTAGCAAACTAGTACTAGAAAGGAACTTTCTTAATCTAATAAAGGCTCTGTAAAAACCCTGTAATATAATAAGGGGAATTTTGGGGATGTTAGACGTATTTTAAAATGGCTGTGGTGATGGTTGCACAATCTATACATTGACTTAAAAACTGTTGAACTATACATGACAGTTGTGGTGTATAAATTGTACCTCAACAATGCTGTTCTGAAAATGCAGGATAAAAAAGATTACAGATATTCAAAAATATATGTCCTTCAGAGTATCCTTCAGAGAACTCCTAGACAAACACTTAGCAGTCCTAATGGAAGTTAATTAGTATATAAATCAAGGAAATCTCATCAGCATTATTTCCCCTTTCACAATTATGTATTTGAGGGTGCACATGAATATTCATATGCTTCACAAGGGATTATATTCCAAACTAAATTTATTGTTCCTATCAAATGCATTTTTTCCTGCATTCCTGATCGTTGTTAATGGAACCATATTTTTTTAGTCCCTTGAATGTGCAATCTTTTTTGCCATTTTGAAACTTGTCTTCTTTCCTTCTAGAGTAGCTGGTTAAATTTTTTTCATATTTTTTCTAGACATCAACTCAGAAATGTATACTTGATTGTAAAATCTCATTACCACTACTTCAGCTTAAAATCTTTTTTATTTTTTAAAATTCATCTTGGTGGGTTTTTTTGTCCCCCTCCCTGTATCTTATTTCCTTAATCATTCACTTTTTCCCTGCAAATCCCATTGACTTCTAATCTATTATTGTATATGCTAGCAGATTAATTTACTTAGAGTATACCCATCAATGTTTTATTTACCTATTGAAAGCTTTTTCCTGCATCCTCATTCTGTACTTGCCTTCAATAATGGGGTTACAGACCCTGAGAAGATTGTGAATTTACCACCTTTCCAGGCTTATCTCTCAGGCTTCATTCTTATGTTACCTGAACTATTTTGTAGTTAACTGAAGACGCCTGAAATTTCCCCAACACTGTTCCTTTATTTTTTCTGTCCTTTCTGCCTTTTTGTTTGTTTGTTTGCTTTTTACACATTATAAGATTATATGTTTGTCCTATAGTACCGTCATCTTGAAACTCTTTTTATTGTCCTATGCATGCTCAACCGCTTCAGTCCTGTCTGACTCTGCGACACTATGGGCTGTAGCCCACCCGGCTCCGCTTGTCCATGGGATAATTCCAGGCAAGAATACTGGAGTGGATTGCCTTGCCCTCCTTCTGGGAATCCTCCTGACCCAGAAATCAAACCCGTGTCTCCTGTGTCTCTTGCATTGCAGGCGGATTCTTTACCCACTGAACCACCTGGGTGGAGCAGTCTTGTCCTGTAAATGCTCACAACAGTTTCTTTGACCCAGTGCTTTCTACTTTCTCTCTTGTGTTGTAGTCATTCTTGTGTCTGTTTGACTAGATAAGCACATTGAGGGAAGGATTGATTGATTTGGCTTGATATGACTTTTAATTCCCTTAAAATTTTAATTTATGTGTAGTAAAACTCACTTGTTTTGATATTAGAATTTTTTTTTTTAGTCTTGTTTTCATATCCAGGACAATACTTTGCATATTTTACATGTTAAGTAAATATGTTTAAAGTAAATGAAAACTTTCTTTTAAAAGCTGTCTAAAATTGGGATTTCTTTGTTGAAAACTTCTTTTGAGGGGACTGAAGGGAGCTAAATGTCTCTTTGAGACTTTTCTTATCAGGAATTTGACAGAGGACCAGTAAATACTTGTGTAACTTTTGGAGTTTTTTGGTTTCCTTTACTTTGAACACTAAGGAACTGTTCACAGACCATATACATAGTAGTCTTAATGATACGATTACCACTGATAATAGGTGTAGTTAAGCAGGCAGCCTTTTATTTCCAGAATGACTTGTTTTCTTATGGCAGAATATTTTAGTCTTTATATAATAGGGAAATAAGACTGCTATTTTCAAAAGATAACTTTTTTTGGTTTTCTTTGTTACAAATATTTCACTCATTAGCAACCTTATGGGGGAAATCTGATAGTTTTTGATAATTGTAACTAGTGGTCCTCATTTTTAAAAATATCATTACATTGTTTCAGTCTTACTGTTTAATGTGTCTGGAATCAAGGTGATAGTCTGAGGGGTATACTACTGATTTTGTTCCTCTTCTTCCCCGGGATCTCTCTTCTCAAATTCTGGACATCCTGGTCTCCCTTTACCTGGGCCTTGTGTCCACCATCCAGAGAGACTGGAGTTTCTGCTTGGTTTCTGCTCTTACTCCATGGTCACTAGAAGGGCTTCTCTGGGGAAAAGCCAAGGAAACTCACCTAGTGTGCTTCCGTTCTTCCAGGTTACTGCCTAATTTCATTCCTCTCCAGGGTCTTCAACTTCTGTTTTTTTTAAATGTTTTTTCCTCCCAATGTTTATAATTATTATCAGTATGAGGGTTAATCCATTGGAAGCCACTTTGCTGTTCGTAGAACAGAAACTTCTGGGCATCTGTATTTTAAAAGAGCAAATTATTAAAAACTGCAGTATATATTATAGGCATATACAAGGTACCACATAAGGAAGTTGAGCCATAGTTCATAGTGGGAGCTCAAGGTGATTTTTTTTTTTCACCTGAGTACTGCTACCATCGTGTAGTAGTCTAATTCTCAGATTCACAGTGGGGAGGGTGTTGGTAGGGGGACACAAATACAGTATGGCTTTGATATAAATCATTGAACACATGAAGGTTGTAGTCTGGAGAATTGCTCTCCTAGTTGCAGAGGTTGAAATCTGTGCAAACTACTACTCCTGTTTTCATAAGATACAGTGTTTTACAAAAATAGTATTTGTGATATAAATGTTGCTAGATGCATATTAGTATATTATTAGTATATATTCATTTATACATAGAATATATATAGAATATATTCTGTATACATAGAATATATACATAGATGCATATTAGTATATATTCATTTATCCAGAGATGGCTTAGTGAAGAAACAAAGACTCATTCAGAGTATCATAAGGAAAAAATAAGGAAAACATACTGAAGACTGTAAGGATATATTGTGGGACCCAAGGGTAGAAAGTCTAAGACCTTATCAGATCAGTCTGAGACTTTTGCACTGTGGAAAACTTAGTTTGCAAACTGTGAACCTCTCTCCTGTGAGTCTTCTCTTTCTCTCTGGTCCTCTGGTTCCTTCTTTATTCTCTCTGTGCAGATTGGCTTTCTGTGATTTTTCATCCACATGGTGAAAGATGGTTGCCCCAGAGTATTTACATCTCCTCACTTACATTCACCAGCACAGACTGTACCCCACTAACACATTCCTGGGAGAGGAATCTGATGGCTGATTGAGGGTTGGCTGTTTCCCTGGCAAAGTAGGCTCTGACCTAGAGAGATCCCAGGGTACAGGCCTGGCTCCTCCCAAGTCCATTAATGGTTGGGAAACAGTCTTTATGTGAGGCGAGGATTTTGTAAGCTGGAAGACGCTAAAAAGGATCTACCATATTAAGTATCTAGAAGCATCTCGATGTTTCAGTGAGTAGCTAATTGGATAAATGGAGAAGCTGATAATAGGAGATGTGTTAATTCTAAGTCTGTAAATCTCGCATTTATTTAAACACAAGATTCTGCATGTATAATCACAAGCAGCCATAGTTAATATCTTAAATAAAGAGGACTATATAGTAAATGAGGGATTCACTCAGAATGATGTGATCAGTGTTAGAGCATGTTATAAATCTCAAAATCTTGGCCCGGCTTTATATATCATAGAATTTCTGACTAGCATCTTGGCAACTGCTGATCAGTATTCCAGCAGAAGAGATGCCTGCCCATCCCAGTTTGTATGCTCTGCTAAAGCATTATATTTCTTTGCTTCTACCACAGAACCATCTTAACATACCAGATACTCAGTAAATACATTTGAACCATGATATCACTGGTATATATAGATTTTTCAGGTACTTTTCAACTGTATTTTTATATTTCTTGTCTTCAGTTTTATTGAGTTGATCAGAAAGGTAGGGTTTTTCCATAATACCATATAGAAAATCCCCGAACGGACATTTTGGCCAACCCAATACAAATAAACACCTTTTAAGTTAAACTTAAAGCACAGATATTAACCATGACTTTAAAATTTTTGAACTCTTGATCAAACAAGAAATAGCACTTCCTGGTACTTACAAAGAGAAAAGAGATACAAGTCTGAGATATGAAGGAATGGAAAGCCAAGAAGAATTATCTTCTACAGATTTTCTGTGGGCAGAAAGTATTTGATACTATATGAATGCCCTTTGACCCCTGAATTCTGATCTTGGGTGATTTTCCCCAGGCAAAAGACAAGCTGTATAGCTTATTTCTTTTCATAAAAATGGAAATTTGAACTCATTCATGAGCACTTAGGAAATTTATGTACAATTTCGAAGATGCAGTGCATTATCCACAATGATGTAGAATCACCAAGAAATGATACGGTTATATTTTAACACCAAGCATCTGATATTTGTGTCAAGACTCTGTAGTAGAAGATTTAACCTAATTCAGACATATTTCAAGGCATCTTAGAGTAGGGGCTATTTGTTCTTTGAGATATTAAAAACAAAAATACACCTTTGCCGTCTTGAGTGTCAACATAAAACTTGACCTGTTTTAAAGCAGTATTTTTCAGCTGTTGGTGAACATTATTAGGGAAGAGAGGGAAACACAATGAAGGAAGCAGACATCACAAAGCCTGTGGTTAAAACTGCACCTCTCCCTGTGTTACTTTATTCACAGTGTAGGTTTTTGTACTCTGGACCCATTTATAGGGCTCTTTCTGCTTTGGAGACTATCATTAATTTGCATCTAACAACATGCATACATCAAGGCTTCTCATCACTTGCTTTTTAAAAATATGAGTGGTTCCCTATATTTTTTTGATTCACTGGTACGTTGCATGGCTCAGTGGTGGATGTGAAGAAATATAACGCTTTGCAGAATATAAACTTCCTCCTATTTATTAATGGTGAGGCATCTTTTCATTAGATAATAGCTAATAGTGTTGGGCAGTTTTGGATGAATACTTATTTACTGATATGTAAAGTGGGTACTTGAGGAGCTCAGAAAAGGAGACAGCTCATTTCCAGTGGCCTGGGAAAGGAGTTGTTGAAGAGAAAGTATTGGAACTCTTTTTTGGAAGGGTCTGTTAGGAGAGAAGGTAATCTAGAATAGGCATTCCAGAAATAAGAGGGCCTATGCATATACAGGGGAGAGTTAAGTCTGTGATCTTGATTGGAGTGCTGGCTTCATCTTGAGGATAAGATATGATTGGAATATTGAGGTCAGATTGTTATAAATGATGAGATGAGTCTTGTGATGGTGGCAGCAACTGTATTTTTTTTTTTTAATTTTTGTTGGAGTCAAGTTGATATTGTGTAAGTTTCAGGTGTACAACAAAGTGAATCAGTTATACATAGATACATCCACTCTTTTTTAGATTCTTTTCCCAGGTAGGCTGTAACAGAGTACTGAGCAGTGTTCCTGTGCTCTACAGTAGGTTCTCCTTAGTTATCTATTTTATTATGTGGGCTTCCCTGGTGGCTCAGATGGTAAAAGAATCCGCCTGCAATGCAGGGGACCTGGGTTCAGTCCCTGGATTGGGACCATCCCTCTGAAAAGGGGATGGCGACCCACTTGAATATTTTGTCTGGCATATCCCATGGACAGAAGAGTCTGGTGGAGTGCAGTCCAGGGGTCACAAAGAGTCAGACACAGCTGAGTGACTAACACTTTCACTTTTTTTTTTTTTCAGTGTGTATGTGTCAATCCTGATTGCCCCCTTTGCCCCCTGGTAACTGTGTATGTTTGTTTTCGACCTCTGTAACTCTATTTCTGTTTTGTAGATAAAGTCACTTGTACACTTTTTTGGAGCAACATGTTTTTAAGGAAGATCCCTCTATTGAGGGTATAGGAGGATTGGAAGAATAAGAGATGGGAGACAGAACAATGAGGAAAACTGCATGAGTTGAACTAATACAGTGACTTTCAGAATGGAGCAGAAGGGGCAAACTCATAAGAGTTGAGAAAGAGAGATTAATGAACTTGGATACTGACTGCTTTGTGAATACAAAGGATAAGGGAGTGTATTAAAGATTGTTCTGAAGTTTTAAACCTGGAGATCAGTGACAGTAAGAAAATACTAAACAGAAAGTTGAAAGAAGGAATTACTAATTTTTATGGGGAGATGATTTAGGTTTCAGAATTTAGGATTGATTCTATGTGAAATAAGTGAATAGGTCAGGCATGAAGTTACAGATGTAGGATTGAAGCTTGGGAGAGAAATGAGGGATAAAGACCACATTATGGTAGGGGACATAGTATGCATGGAGACTGCTTTTTAACGTTTAGAACCAAAAGACAGAAAGGAAAAGAGATAATAGATTGTGAGAACCAAAGCAAGATATTTGTCAACAAAAACATGTATTAGAAATAGTACATTTGTATAGATATAAAGGGAGAAGCTGGTGAATAGGAAGACTAAGAATCCTGAGCTCTAATAATTAAGGGGATGTGGAGAGAAAGAACAATGATCATAAAATACTTGGATTTTAAGGATGCTGCTTAGTTATGTCCTGGTCAGTCAATATTTTATTATAAAAGGACAGTCATTGATTTCTAGGACAATAATTACTTCAGAAGAATTACTTTGGTGTAGTGTGTCTTCAGGCTTTGGTAGAAACATAATTCTGTCATATTGATGTGATGACCAACATTTAGGTGAAACCAGGGTATTTGTAGACATCATTCTGTGTTGAAATTTGAAAGATGTCAACAAGTTGAAATTCTTCTCTGATTCACTGACCTTCTTTTGATCACAGATTCCTGCAAACTTTAGTAACATCAGGGCTAAATCTGAAAAATAATTGAGTCCCTCACTGGAATTGTTACTCGAGACTCAATTCAATTGTCTCTCTGACTGTTGTGCAGTTTGGGTGATATATTAGCAGAGATAGTACTTGTCATATTACTCCATCAGCATACTGAATAATACTCCAGGGACCTCATAAAGAAAAAACACAACAGAACATTGGCCAATCTCTTCACATGTTTTGTTCTTTCCCAGGGAACTCTTTAGTGTACAGAAAATTAAATAAAGTACATTTATGGTACAGAGGATGAAATAAAAGAAGCCCATAGGGGCTTCCCTGATGGCGCAGTGGTCAAGAATCTGCCTGCTAGTGCAGGAGGTGCAGGTTCGATCCCTGGGTTGGGAAGACCCCTGGAGAAGGAAATGGCAACCCCCGTCAGTATTCTTGCTGGGAAATCCCGTGAGCCTGGTGTGGCCTACAGTCATGGGGTCTCAGAAATGTCAGACACAAGCTAGTGACTGAACAGCAACAACAAAACTCCATTCACTGACACCTGTAATCAGCCTCACTGATAGTTTTTATGCAGTTAGTGAGAGTGGACTGTCATGGGGAGGAAAACAGACTGGTGTGAACTAAGCCTGAGGTGAAATCCTGACCTGTTACACTGTACATTTAAGACCTTAGGCTAGTTTCTTCTTCCCTCCCTCCTTCCTTCCCTCCCTTTTTCTTTTGCATTTTTTAAAGAGCATTTTAAAGCTCACAGTAAATTGAGGGGGAGCATACAGAAAGTGAAAGTGAAAGTCACTCAGTCGTGTCCGACTCTTCGCAACCCCATGGGCTATACAGCCCATGGAATTCTCCAGGCCAGAACACCGGAGTGGGTAGCCTTCCCTTTCTCCAGGGGATCTTCCCAACCTAGGGATCAAACCCAGGTCTCCCGCATTGCAGGTGGATTCTTTACCAGCTGAGCCACAAGGGAAGCCCAAGAATACTGGAGTAGGTAGCCTATCCCTTCTTCAGGGGATCTTCCCAACCCAGGAATCAAACTGGGGTCTCCTGGATTGCAGGCAGATTCTTTACCAACTGAGCTATCAGGGAAGCCGAAGGGTACAGAAATTTCCTGTTAACTCCTCCTCCCCCACACCCATGTGGGCTAGTTTTTTTTTAACACCACTAATTCTCAGTTTCCTCATCTCTAAATTACAGTTAGTAACACTTCATGGATTTGAGGATTGAGTAAGATCATGTTTTCAAAATACCTGATATGTGAAAAGTACTCAGTAATGTATATGTGAGCATAACAGAGACATCATCGGCTTTAAAACTTACTTGGAGCAATATATTCACAGGTGCTTCATAAATGTTTTTTGATGATAATGCTTAATATGATTCTCACACTTTGAATGAATGAATACACACCACACACACACACCCTCCCTCCCACCCACACCCACACCCACACCCAC
>ML662453.1:2702320-2752551 GCA_007570785.1 Antilocapra americana
ATGATTCTCACACTTTGAATGAATGAATACACACCACACACACACACACACACACACACTCCCTCCCTCCCTCCCCTATATGCAGGGATACTAGTGATATGATGATAATGCTTAATATAATTCTCACACTTTGAATGAATGAATACACACCACACACACACACCCTCCCTCCCTCACTCACACACACACACACCCTCCCTCCCTCTCTCCCTCCCTCCCTCCCTCCCTCCCCTATATGCAGGGATACTAGTGATATGGGACCCTGAGTCTGAAAAGCTTTCAGTTCCGTCGTGGATAGAATTGTTTACCTACATGTACTGTATACCCCTTGGTTATCGTGAAATTGTGAATGTGGCAAGTGATTATAGACGTGAGTTGATAGACTTTAGTCCCAGGTTAGATATTCTTAGAAACCATGGTGATTTCTATTCCGTATTTGCTGTTTTCTTTCCAAACAGTGGGGACTTTTTACTACACTTGTCTTAGAGATAGTACAACTGATTCTAGGCCAGGCCCGCAAACCCTTGAGGCTCTGAAGTGGATTGATTTTTATAAGCAGGGCCTGCTGGCAGTAGTGATAAAAAAAAAAAAAAAGTTGTTGCTTTTGTTGCTTTGAAGCTCTGAAGATGAGTAGTGGCCCTCAAAATTATGCAGGTCAAGACCACTTAGTCCACCGTGGCCTCCGCTGGCCTGGTTGGCAAGTGTTTTAGATTGCTGGTCCATTTCCTTGTCTATGTTCTGAGAATTGACCTCCCTGGTAAGATTTTGTTTTTTAAATGAAGTAACACATCTAAATGGACTAGCCCCTTGCCTGCAACGTAGTAAGCCCACAGTAAACATTACGGCATTACTGCTGATGCTGATATAATTTGGAATAATGAGGATTAAATTATGACTGCAGGAGTATATTGCTTGACTCACCCAACTTCATGCCTGACACATAGTAGACCCTCAGTAAAAACTTCCCATTTACCCCCATGTGCAAATGCCCACTATACCCTGTTCTCAGTTTTAGGCATGGGTAGCAAATCAATGACTTTCTGGCCATAATGAATCTTTCCTTAGGTCTACTACTAGAAATAATGACTAGCTAGGTTAGTATCCTTCTTAGTCAAGGAGGTTTTAGAATTAGGTCTTCATGGTTTTAAAACTGCTTTTTCCTAATAGCATATCATAAAGGTGCATGTTAATTTTAAGCTGTTTATCTGCTTGTACAGATGCTATTGACTGAGTACTTGGATATGAAAAATACACGTACGGCTTCTGAACCATCAGCTCAGCTCAGTTATGCCAGCAGTGGACGCGACTGTGCAGCCTTTTTTGCCAAGAAGAAACCTCAAAGGCCAAAAAATTCTCTTTTCAAGTAAGTATCTCCCTGCTGGTAAGATAGATGTTCAGATGTGTTAGATCCAAGTTGGATGGTTTTCTACTTTATTAACAGTCATTATTTCACCCAGTTAAAGTTGATTTGAAAGAATTATGATAACAATATATATTCCTCTCATATACTGAATATGTATATTCAATTTTGTATACTTTCATCTTCTGTAAGAGAAGTGGCTGTTTTGTACTATGGTTGCTGGACTATCTAAAACTTTAAATAAAAATTTCTGGAATTCGTTTCTGGGTATTTTTATATAAAATGAAGAGAAATTCCCCTCTTATTTCTGGGGAATATTATATGGAGTGAAAGGAAATGAAGTATTTTAGCCTTTGCAAAGGCCCCAAGTGACAAGAAACAACCTTTGTTAATAAAGTCATAAAGCTAGTTAAGTAGTATTGGGTTTTACTTGAATTAATAAAAGAATAATGTGGACATTCTTTTTTCCTTATTATGGCCAACTACCCTCCTCAGGTGGTCATAAGTTAGTGACAGTTGGTAACAGGTAACAGTTGATATTGTTAATAGTAATAACAGTAACAGCTATGACTGCTCATGTGCTTACTGTGTACCAGGCACTGTGGTAAATGGGTTTCTCAGGAGAGTCTCAATTAATCATAATTTGATTCAGATTATATCAAATTTGGGCAGCAAGAGTAGTGGTTAACCCTTCTGAGTCCTTACTAAGTGCTAGCCAAGGCATAAAGCCATTTTCATGGATGATCTCATTTGCTCATTCATTATAAAAACCTTATGGATGTGGGTACTGTTTTTCATCCTCTTTTACACATGCAAAAGGATTGAGGCACTGACCCCTTAGACACATACAATTTGGTAAAGAAGACAGACAAGTAAATACTTGGTGATAGCACCACGAGGGCATGGTTTTGGTGGAGGCCATGAGGGGTGGAGAGTCAGAATCAGCTCTTAAGCTTCTCAGGAGACTACTAACACCTTCCTGGGAGCAAAGCCAGCCCTTCCCCTGAGTTAACAGTGCTTTGGGAAACAGACTACCAAGTACTACCGGTATGGTGTTGTTCATTCTCATGGTCGAGGACTTTCTCTGCTCAGCACTAGTCAGAGGGGATTATTGGACAGCGTACATGGTAAAGAAAAAGCTCATTGGAAACTGAAGTCTATTTATCAAAATCACACACGATCTAAATGCAGTGTGGTATCCTGGAACAGAAAAAGGTTATTAGTGGAAAACTTTTGTGCGATTCAGATGAAGTCTGTAGTTCAATATCATACCCATATTAATTTATCAGATGCAACAAAATGTACTGCAATTATGTACGACATTAACATTAGGGAGGGTTTGGGGTGAAAGGTATATAGAAACTCTTTGTTTTGTATCTTTTCTATAAACTTGATTCCAAAATTCAGTTTGTTTTTTAAAAAAAAATTTAAAACTTGATACATAAGAGCTTAAGGAACTTACATAAGTTCACATAACTAGCAAGTGGTAGAAACAGGATTTAAATCTTGGCTAGCCTATGTTCTTGTGAGGATTAATAGATATTTAAAAAATCATATCTGTAAACCTAAGCATATAAAGTGAGTACAGAAATACATCCCAGTGTTGTGAATTCCTTCTTTTTGAATATTTGGAAGTCCAGTATGTTCTATTGATTCACTTTTGAGATTTGTTTTTTATCAGGTATTCATAGAGTTCTTAATCATTAAAGAAGGTTTCAACAGTCCATTTATCTTACAGTCTTGAGGAAAGGAGATTTCCTTTGCCCACACTGTAGTAAAATCCATTCTGTTTATTGAATTTGTTCTTTTTTTAAAAAGTTTTATTCACAGGTTGTTTGCAGTATGAGTTAAAATGTTTTAGTCTGCAAGTAACATAGGACCCCAAGTGAATAGGTTAACTTGTAAGAAGGTTATTACCTCACACATAAGAGTGACTATAGAGGATTCCTCAATTCACCAATACAGTATCATCAAGGACTCAATCCTTTCCTTTTCTCTTTGCATTCAGTCCCACTCCAGTAAAAATGGTGGTGTCAAGAAAAGTGTGTGATTCACTCCACAAATCTTTTTTTTTAAATTAATAGGCTTAATTTTTTATAGCCATTTTAGATTTGCAGAAAAATTGATTTCCCTTATGTACAGAGATTTCCCTTATGTTCCCCTGCTCCACAGTTTCTCCACTGATTAACATCTTGCTTAGGTGTGGCACATTAGTTACAGTTGAGGAACCAACATTGATACGTCATTATTAAAGTCCTTTGTTTATATTAACATTCACTCTCTGTGTTATATAGTTCCACTGGTTTGGAGAAATACATGATGTCATGTGTCTACCATTATAGTATCTAACAGAGTAATTTCACTGCCCTAAATACCCTGTTTTTCACTTACTCATTCCTCCTCCTTTTCCTTACTCCCGAACTCCTAGAAATGACTGATCTTTTTTTGATTTTAAACTATCTCTGTAGTTTGCTCTTTCTAGAATGTCTTAAAGTTAGAATCATACAATACCCAGTCTTTTCAGACTGGCTTCTTTCACTTAGTAATATGCATTTAACATTCATCCCTGTCTTTTTGTGACATCTTTTGTGTTGCTGAATACTACTAGTTTTGTGACTGTACCAGTTTTCCCTTTCAATTATTGAGAGACATCTTGGTCACTTCCAGCTTCTGGCAGTTATGGATAAAGTGGTGATAAACATCCATGTGCGGGTTTTGGTGTCACCGTCGGTATTTGACTCGTTTGGGTAAATGCCCAGGAGCGTGACTGCTGGATCACATGGTAGGACTATGTCTAACTTTGTAAGATACCATGGCACTATCTTCCAAAATGGCTTTACCATTTCAGATCCTTTCTAATTCATGAGTAATGGTTAGTCATCAATTTGTTAACCTTTCTGCCCGTGGCAAAGCCCCTCTGCAAGTCTTCCTCAAGAAAACTAGGTTGGAGGCCCATTCCTGAACCAGTCACTGGCAAGGGGAAGGAGACCATGGTGATTGTCTTTAAACCAGTCAGAGTTCATCTTTGGTAATAGGTCTCCAGCTGGAGAGATGGTCCCTTCCCCTGAGCTTCCTGCTGAGTGAAGAGGGAGGGAGGACGCAGATGCCCAGACAGAATTGAGGCTGTGCCAGCAAGCAAGATACAGTGGGAGAAAGGTGATTGATAGGAGAAAGGCCTACTGTTGGGCCTTTTCTTTCCTCTCTCCCCTGCCTTCCTTCCTCCATCCCTCCTCATCCTCCTTTTCCCTCCTCAAGCTCTACTGACCATTTTCAGTCCACGCATATTGCCAAAAGCAAGTTTCAGGGTATTTAGATTTTATGCTGTCACCCCTCACCCCTAACTTTGGACGTCAGACCGCAAAAGCATTTTTAGACACTTAACCAATCTTGAAATTGCGGTTTTGGAAAACATAAGTTATTGTAAGTAAGTGAACTTAAGAAATAATTACACATTTATTATTATTGCATAGGAATAAAACTCATCACTCACACAGAATTAGGCCATTCTTACAGATCTGCCTGTTTCTTGTCTTGGTTCCACCATTAATGAGTCATGTGAGTCAGGGCTGTTCTCCTGTCTTAGTGGCCTTTAATGCCTTTGGCTGTAAAATGAGGTGAGACTGGCTAATCCTTCTTGCCTCTTTTACTGTAAAATTATATCAATCTGTGGCTTGTTGAAAACACAAAAAGGATTCCCAAGTAGTAAAAATGCACCAGATTATAAAGGATTCAGATTCTGGCAAGTCCTCTGTTTCTATCACATCCATGAGGAACTTTATTGCTCTCTTTAATTGCCCCTAGCCAAGGTTAATGAGGTGTATTTAAGTCTTCTCTAATGGTATTCCGTGTGCCTTTCTAGTCTTTGCTCGAGTTCTTTTTCTCCCTTGCCATTTCTGATCAGTAGCTGCCAGTGTGCTTTTTGGAGGTCAGTGGTTCCTTGTCAGCTCTTGACTGGCAGGTGGCACTTTTGAAGTGCTGCGCACTTTGTCTTCCTTCTGGCTCTTCGTGCCCTCTCAGTTCTTGGCAGGGTGCAGAGAAAGGATCAAGTAACTCAAGTGTTTCTCTCACACTGACATTCATTTTGGTATTCATCTTCCTTGTCACACAATGGATAAAGAAGGCATAATTAAGGAAATATTGGGGCTCCTTTGTTGTGACCTGAAACCTGTCCCATTATCACAGATGCTCTTTCATTGTGTTTACCCCTCAGTGGCTGTAATTCTTAGAAGGGTTTCTCCTGTCAACCTGTTATCCTCGCTTTGAAAGCCTCAGGTTTTAAATGGTATTTCTCAGCCCATTGAAGGATTTACTGTTTGATATAATCATAATTTTTCCTGTTTGTTGTTGTTCCTTATCTGCAAGTTACTCTTTTTTATTTTTTTAAAGAATGAGTGAGTGAATGGACAATGCCTTTACCTTTTCTTTTTAATTAAAGAAATTGGTGCCTTTTTATTTATTTATTGTTGTCTGTGCCCTGTGGCATTTGGGATCTTAGTTCCCTGACCGGGGATCAAGTCCAGACCTCCTGCATTGAGAGCCCAGAGTCTTAGCCACTGGACCACCAGGGAAGTCCCACTGCAAGTTACTTTCAAGACTATGATGTGTTTCTGTTTTTATTCACTTTCTTGTCATTTTAGCTTTAAAGACATGTTCTAGATCACAAACCCATCCACCATGTTTCTAGCCTCTCAAACTGTTCCTGGGGAGATGTGAACAGACATTGTGTAGCTTGGTATTTTTACAAGGATTTTATGTGCCAGGTGGCAGGTAAGAATCCTGACAGCTGTTTAGAAAGTATATGGTTTTTGAGGGCTGTTATGGAGAGACCACAGATGTCTTGTTTCTCTAGTGTAGCTATTTAACATCATTTCAGACAGCCCCTGTGCTCATCCTCTCACTAGTTGGAAAGGCAAGAGTTCAGCTCCAAGGAGCCAGTATTTCTCTGGGGGCACCTGGCAGCCACTGAGGGCTTTTGGGTGGCACAGGAAGAAAGTCAGAATGACTTCATGAGATACTCTTGTGGATTGCATGTAGGGATCCTGGCGAGGGATCTGAAGACAAAAGAAAGTTGCAAGAGATCAAGTTGTTAAACTTGAAATCAAGAATGAGCGGAAGATCCAAATACTGTCATGGAGGAGCATTTTGCCAGGAATACCATCCACAAATCACGATCCATGGCAGCCCGCCCTGGATCAGGACATCTTGGTCGTGGAACACTAGGGAGCATCCCACGGATGGAGTAGGATACTTTGGGGATATACGTAGCTGGACGCCACCTATTTGGTTACTTCCTCACCGTGTGTTTTCTGCTGGGTTTCATTGCAGGTTTGAATCCTCCTCCCACGCTATCAGCATGAGCGCCTACTTGCGAGAACAGAGAAGGGAGCTGTACAGTCGAAGCGGAGAACTTCAAGGTGGGTAACTGATGCTCCCTGGAAAAACTCATTTTCTGGAGGAAGGTCTGAAGTGTTTCTAGCATGTGAATTTGAGGTCTGCATTCATAGGATTCTTTCACAATAGCAAAGATTTCAAGACTTGGTAATCTGTTTCTTCTATCATTTCCCAGCATCTGCTGCCAAGCAGCTAAGACTGTTACTGTGGCTGCAGGATTGATAGACCCGCCACCATTCAAGTGTGAACTCAAAGTGAAAAGAAAAGGAGGGCAGTTTCTTCTTGCTTAAAGATGACGGACATGATTCCAGTCACCGTCTAGAGGAATGCCTGTCTTCTGTGGCTGCCATGGTTATTTTCATTATTGTTTTCAGTACTTTCTGGAGTATCACAGGAATGCTTGAGATTTGGAAAGGGGCAGATGCTACCTCTGTCATTATTTAAGAGGAAGAAGGATGCCTTTAAACAGGGTGTGCTGATGAACATAGCTTTGATACACAGGATATTTGATACTTAGGTGTGGTTACTAAAAGTTGAAATCTGAAGGAGAAAATACTTAAGAAAATAAATAAGTAAATTTAATTAAATAAAAAAAATCACACCAATAACATTTTTTTCCCTGTGATCAAAAGGATGCTAATCATGGTAAATGTGATCAATCAAGAAAGGTTCATGCGGCCTGCTGAATGCAGCACATGCAAGCACTGAAAGGGATGGAAATTGTCTGGTAAAAATAAAAGATAAGAGCCTGGAGATCCAGTTGTGAAAGTAAGGGAGGAATAGCAATATCAGAGACTTCCCTGGTGGTCCAGTAGTTAGGAATCTGCCTTGCAGTGCAGGTTTGATGCCTAGTTGGGGAGTTAAGATGCCCCATGGTGTGCCAACAACAGACAGAAAAACCCCTCCAGAAACCAAGCAATATCAGAGACTCAGTGGTTAACAGCTAAGCAGATGGTAGGCATAAATTTCTAAGTTTGTTGAGGGAAGGCAATGGTTCTTTAGATTTAATTTCTAGGATTAAAAACCTAGAAATGTGTTTGAGGATATAAGGGAAAGGACATTAGCTTACCAGCATCTTATTTGGTACTAAAGTATCGCTATATGTTCTAGAAAACATGAAGTGTGTGTCTTGGAGTCTTGAAGTGGAGGAGTATGGAGAGTAGTTAGATTTGGAATAAGTGAAGGAGGGACCCACTGTGTGGTCAGATAAGGAGTGAAGGAGGAGGGCGATCCTGGCCTCTGCAGCCAGTGACCTACTTGCAATGTAGGATGGACTGCAGAGCTTGGAAGGCAATGATAGTTTTGGAGCATGTGTTCTTATAGGGCTGATTATACTTGAACTGCCAGGTAGGGGGTGTAGCAAATCTTCTAGGTTTAGAGAGGTCTTCCGTATCTCCACCTTTTGTCACAGAGTTCATTTGTGACTTCAGAGCTGGCCTAAGGAATAGTTTAAACTTACCCATAAAATTCCTTCCCACCCGGCTTCTAGTATATGATCTCTGGGTCGGGAAGATCTCCTGGAGAAGAGAATGGCAACCTGCTTTGTTACTCTTGCTTGGAACATCCCATGGATAGAGGAGCCTGGTGGGCCACAGTGCTTGAGGTTGCTGAGCCCACATAAGTATGCACTAGATTCCTCTTGTTGGTTAGATAGTAAGCACAGTGAGTAAGCAGTTTGCTTTAGCCTTGTGGGAGGATTTTTTCTGCCCACCTCCACAGTCGTGGTCCATGATCTCTTAAGAGGCAGTAATAGCTAATCAACGAAGAGTAGAGGATTCTGGGCCCATGTTGCCTACATTTCAAACCTGACTCCTGATTTCCTAGCTTCAGAAGGTCTGTGTTTCTGCTTAGCTCTAGATGGGGGAAAAAAATAACAGTGCCTACCCCGTGAGGTTGTTATGAAAGTTAGGTGAGTTAAGCTGAGAACAGTGTTAAGAAGAGTGCCTGGCATGTAGTGACTAATGCCTTCCTTCTCAAATGTTGTTATTACTAGTTCTGTCACTGTGGAGTTTTCATATACATTCTGTTTGTCTCCTCATTGGCTAAATGCTACTCAGCTTTCCTACTTAAATATGTCATTTGCCCTGCTGGTCCCTCCTCTCCCTAACTTACCTCCTGCCCGCCACCCAAAAAACCACACACACACTCTCTTTCTACCTCTCTCTGAGCTTGTTACCCCTGCTGTGTGCTCACCTATTTAATGTTCCCTTTCTGGTCACTTTCTGCACTCTAGTGTGGATTAATGCTCACTGTTTGAGTCTGCCACTGAAGTATAAGCTCTGAGAAGGAAATGCTGCTTTATTTCCTGTGCTTTGCACGGTGCCCAGTATAGTAAATGTTTGATAAAGGCTGACTGACTCACTGACAGGAGGAATATGGATGGCAGAGGTCTAAAGTAGGATGGACAGCTTACCACTGAGAACTTAGGGGTCCCAAAGGAGATGGGACCACTGACAGCCATTATCAGCTTCCTCGGTTTCCATTAGCTTTTAAGTTTAGGCTGAAGTAGAGCCTATTGATAGATACAGTTTTGTTCTTGGCAGTTATACATGGCTTTATTAAGTACAAATATTGGCCTTGAGCTGTCTGGCCTATGCCAGCATTGCTGTGTATAATTGAAAACCATTAAAATTCAGGTAAATTACAGAGGACTGTCATTGTGCGAGGACGGTTAATTGAAGAATCATCATCATCTTAACTAGGAACTTCCCCTCTTTCAAAAAGTTAATTGAAATATGGAACTTTCAAGCAATATTCTATTGTGCTTACCTGTGTTGAGCAAAACAGGAGCATTTATTTCTGGTCACAGGTAGAGAGTAGCTAGCAAACCTACCATGTTCACAATAGTCATTAAAAAATAATTGAACTGAACTGATACATCACATGCTTGGTGAGAGACTGTATCACCTGACCAATTATTGTACAAGTTTGATAGTGTTTCATTTAGCAGCCAGAGTTTCTCTTAAGAATGCTTTTAATATTTCAGGGAAAAAATGTGGGGGGGGTCATACCTATTTTCCATTAAAAACAGTCATTCTTTCTCAGTTATTCTATTAATCTGACTGGCCCGAGGACCACAGTGAGATCCATGTTTCAGCTTATCCTAAAAAGGTGTAGCTGAATAGTTCAGTCACATCACGAGAGACTGGCAGGAGATTTTCTCCACTTCTCTTAACACCACGTAGCTGCAGTGGTTTGGTGCATGAGGTCAGCTCTTCCTTCTGTTGTAGGAGCATGGTAAAAGACAGACCATCAAAGTAACATTAAAAAGCTCAAATCTGACAAAAAGTTCAGTTCCTGCCAACACTTCCAATTCATCATGCAATTAAAAATGTTACCCAACCTAACAACCCACAAGGGGGAAGAAAAGAATACAAAAATGAGATTTCTTTGGTGCCATCGACCCATCTCAGTTGGCTCTAGCTGTCAGGGTACAGATGGTTCATTATATAGTCTGCTGTTGGCAATTGGGCTGAGGAGGTGGGGGTGCGACTTCCAAGTGTGCAGGGTAACAGGTGGGAATCAGACTTGGGTATGTGTCTCCGCTAATCACAGGCGTCCTGTTGTTCTGAGCCTCTTCAGTGCTTCGTTGTTCCGCTTAGGCAGCCATGTGGTAGCTTTGAAAGATACGCATTTGAATGAATGTTTAGCTTGAATATAGCATCTCAGGTTTAGTGCGTGATTCTTCAGGAGAATAAGATAACTGATGAACCCATTATCTCATGAGGGTTAAAAAAAATGAAGAAAGTCAAAATACTCACTGCAGCCCATGACCAAAATAAGCTCCTTGGTTAATCAGTCCCCTGTGCCTCGGTTCTCTCATTTGAAAAATAGAGCTGTTATCATTTCTGACTCTTTTTGGGGGATATTGTGACTGGTAAATTAGCTATTGAAACTCTGGAAAAATTAGAATAGCTATAATTGATTGAAATTAAAATGGTGTGTACAACAGTTGACTGTTGCAGACTGAAGGGAGCTGCCCCCTCTTTATCCTTCATTTTCCCCTCCCCTCCACTCCCGTTGTTTCTCTGGTCGGCTCTCCTCAAGGGCACCAGTGACCTCCGTCTTGGCAAATTTGGTGTTTACTTTTCTGTGTTCATCTCACTGCCTCTCTCAGCAGCTGTTTTCCGTTTCTCTTTCTCATGTTCTGAGTCCTCTCAAGGGCTCTGTGCAGTGTCTCACGGATTGGTCCTGGAATCTCTCTCCTGTGCTCCCTGGGTGGCCTTTCCCCAGATGAGCTCAGCCAGAACCAGGCTTTGCCTGAGGCCTTGGTACAGATGACTTCCAAGTCTGGGTCTCCTGCCCAAATCTCATTATTGTTTCCCGGTCTCTTCCAGCATCCTGTCTCTCCTGCTCGCACCCTATCATTCTTAATTTCAGCAGGTTTTTTATTTTCTTCATGATACATAAATATATATATATATGCATCTTCTTAACACATTATTGACTGGCGATTTTTTGCAGAAGCTACTAATGCCTGTGGTTGGTGATTTGTCATGTAAGTGAATTTTGAAACACTCTGGTCAATAACATTTGGGTAACAAAAGATGTATTAATACTCCTCTGGTCAGTCAGTGGTTAACTTGTTAATTTTCTACACTTCCCTCAGAATGCAAGAATTGCTGGTGTGTTCCATGGCCTAGGACAATGCTTGACTTGAATTAGGCACTTAGAAAATATATGATGAAGGAGGAGGCCTCTGTCCTCAACATCTTATATGTAGGTTCAAGCTTACTTATTTGAGAAACCCTAGTGGGGGGTTTTAATAAACAGACTTGTAGTTCTGTGATTTATCTATGCTCATTTTTAAAGATGTTAGAACTCATGAGTGGGTAGAGTACACTAATTGTCACTGATCCAAGTTGAAATGTATGTTCAGTTTTGATTCTAGTTTCTTCTCTGTCCTGGGGCTACTTAGTGCTTCTATTTGTTCTCAGTCGTATCACCTTTAAGAGTATTAGTTTTATTCCCATTAGTTTAATGAGTAGCATTTCTATGGCCCTGACATTGAAATAGTCTGTAAAGCTCCAACCACTTGAGAATTGACTTCTCTAAGAGGATTTGCTTTACATAGTAAATACAGAAGTACTGGCATCAGGGAAAAGTGGGCTTTTACACTGACCTGACCTGAATTTTCTGAGTTTTTCTCTCTAATGGGTTGTTGGTAACTGGGGTTGTGAATACTTAATAATATTGTATGTAATTAATCTGCTTGGAGGTGCCTTGCCTTAAGGTAAGGCAATATTTGAAATAGATTAACCATGAGTTGATTATCCTTTTCACAGAGAATTTATAATAAGAGTCTCCTAAGTAGCAAGCTGTTCTATAATGGAACATTTAAAGCAAGATTTCACTTATGCATACATTTTCAGGGACGTTTTGGCTGAAGTGAGGCACAGTGATTTTATACTCATACGACTCTTTTGTTCTACAGCCTCAAATACAAGAACTTGTAAAGCTTTATATCCTGAAATCTGATAAGAAAATTCTTTGTAGTCTTTAAAATCTTGCTTAATGACTTTGTTAATAACTCAGTAACAATATGCAGGTGACATGGGTAAAAAAAAAAAAGTTTTTTTTGGTTAAAATTGCATATAATTATTTAAAAATAACCTTAATCTGTTAGAGTTAGCTCTTCTGTTTTCAGTTCTAAAATAGTGTATGAAAATTGATTCCCCCTCCTTTGGGGTATTTAATATTCTTTTTAAAAAGACAGATCATAACTTACTTATATGTAAGATTTGTCTCATAATGAAATTATAATCAAATTTTTATAAGTGCTAATTTCTTTGTTCCTAAGAAGTAGTATTATAATAAATGTACTTTCCTCAGGTCATGAACAGACAAATGCATTATTTCAAATCATGTAGAAAATAAAAGTGTTCTTATGCTACGACTGTTATTGAGTGTACCAACTCTTAGTCTTAATCTATGGAATGTAGGTATTTTACTTAAAATTTTTTGTTTTTGTGGATTTAATTTATATAGGTATGTATTTTTTGAAAAAGTCTAGTTCAGACACCATCCTTTCTACATAGTGGACAAATCACTGGTAGCTAAACCATCGAGAAAATGGAACAGGGGAGTGCAAAGAGGCTATTGCAAAGCCTCATTTAGTAAAGCCTAAGAAACTCACTCTTGACAAAGGATCCTTGGTCATTATGCAGAACTAATTGATGACATATAACCTTATTTTAACAAAGCTTTTGTTCTAACCATTTATTTATTCATCCATATAAGTAGGAAAGAAGGGAAATGCTGCTAAATGAGATATATATATATATATATATATATATTTGAGTTTTAAAAGTCATACATATGCATGTCTATTTGTTATACTTCAGTTAAACTTTTTTTTAAACTAAAGTATGAAAAAAACTACACCAAAAACTTCTAACATGATGCAATAGAATTTTGCAAGTTAGCTTCTGTCATATTTTTTATCATTTGGTTCACATTCATTTTTTAATAATGTGAAGATAGCAGCTTGCTGCTGTTCCTTATTTTTTTAGACTTTCTTTAGGACCATAAGAAATTGCATTTTGACAATTCTAGTAGTTTTTATGATGCAGCTCATTCGGACCTGAGCTCTTTTCGAAGATAGAGAAGACCACAAACATTTATGGTATGTAGTGAGGAAAGTAGTTAGGAACTAGTGGGAATACTGTATAACAAGTTTATCATTGTCTCAATAAGACACGATTCATAAGGTAATATTATATTTTCAAAATGTAATACTAATGAAATACTAATAGACATTACTTTATCGAAAGTGATTGGATATCAAAATTCAGAAGTTGAAGTAAACATGCACATAGTATGGCATCTAGAAAATAAAGCAGTCGATTTTTAATGCTAGAAAGTGCTGTGGACCTCATAATCTAGTGCTTTTAAATTCATTTTTCAGTCATAGAGCTAGTCTTGTGTTTATGTCTTATTTCACAGTTCAGTTAGAAAAGAGGTGAAAGTGGCAAGGGTTTAACTCAGTGAGGCTGGGGGTCAGCTTCTTCCCCACTTAGACCCTGCCTCCATCTGCTCCTTTCCCCTTCCTCCCTGGGGGCACCCGAGGTAACCTGCAACTCTCAGAAGCAGACACCTACCCAAAGGAAAATTTGCTATCAGGAGAGAGAGGATATTATAGGTTTGTAGGGATAGGACAGACTTATCAATAATGAGTGGTGAGACAACTGAGTTACCCGTAAAGGAAAAAATAAATAAATAAACATTGAATTTGAACCTCATATCATTTAGGAAAATACATTTTTGGTGGGCAGAGAACTCAGATGTGAAAGGCAACACTTATGGACAAGTATGTTCATAGCAGCATTGTTTGAATAACAGAAAACTGGAAACAAATGCCATAGACTGGAGAAAGGAAATATATTAATAAATCATGGTATAGCCATGGTTCCAAGTGGAGGGATAGTAAATAGCAATGAAAAAGAATGAACTCTGGCCTGCAGTAGTTTGGTTGGATCTCAGAAGCAATCACATAGGACTGTGTATAGGCTTAATTCCATCTACGTGAAGATCAGAAGCAGTCAGAACTGAATAGTATCTTCTTTCGACATACGTCTCGTTATGTGATGAAAATGCGAAGAAGGTAAGATAGGGGCATAAATATAAAACTTAGGAAAGGACTCACCTCTGGAGAAGATGGAGGAGTATATGATCCAAGAGAGGAACATGTGAGCCTTGAAGGAGAATAGGAGCGTTGTGTTTCTTAAGCTTCATTTCCATGATGGAAATGCTAGCGCTAGTCTTATTATTTTTAAAACCATATAAATGCCAAGTACCCTCTTACATATATTATACATTTCATTAAGAGTAGAAATATAATAATTAATTTTTAAAAAGCCCTCGAGGTCTCCGGAGACACGATCATACACTGCAGTGTAATGCTACTGTTTAGAAGTCTAAATGAGGTTGGAGTTTTCTGCGTAGCTGGAGTCTTTTTTTCAAGGCCTGCACCATTTCATTGAAACTCCATGCCCCTGCTGAAGTTTTGAATGGTTACTGAACTAGGCCTGTACCTTACAGAGCTCATGAGAGGACAACTTTGGAGTCAGGAAGGCTCCCTCCCCACTGACCTGCGCCTTCCTCTCTCTCATCCTGCATCTGGGTGTCAGAACCTAACTTTAAGTCAGCTGCTGTTCTCCTTTTTCTTGATGTGTTTTCTAGGGTTTCCTGTTGATTTATTGAATCGGTACAGATTTATCACGTGTATTTGTACTGGACACGTCACTAGGCTATTAGGATACGATGATGAACAGAACCAGGTTTTGAGTTTTGCCTTTTAAAGTAAAACAAACAGAATGGGGCTGTGAATGTGTCCCAGAGACTGGCATTTGTCTCCCAGCATTAGTTCTATATTGACAGAACCCCTAATTTTTAGCTGTACACATGGCTACCTCCAAATATAAACATGTCTAAGCTTTCCTTGCAGCCAGGCAGGGACACATAATTCTAGCCAACTGAGTGTGAGTGAAAGTGATGTGTGAACTTCAGGTCTTATTAAAGAGAAGGAGAAGACTCTTCTTCCGTCCCAGTCTAGTGCGTATATGCTGTGTGAAGATGTTCACACATACACAGTATGAATGAAGTGTGGCGGGGAGTCATCTTAGACCATGTGGGTGAGGCTGCACTGTAGGGATGGTTGGGCAACAAGTGAAAAAGAGCTTAGGTTTCTGGTCCCATGGAGTGTTACACTCTAATGACCAGAGCCAGCATCCCACCCACACTTCTCAATGAAAGAGGAAGAAGCAGTCTTGTTTGTCACTGATAGTTGGATTCTCTATAACTTGCAGCTCTACTTACGTTCCAGTTAATTCAACATACAAGCAAGTGATCACAGAGCTGTGATATGTGCTGTGATGGAGCTGTGCGTATGTGTATGCAACTGAAATGTGTGTACGAGTTCTGGAAAAGGCAGGGTGACCTTCATAAGTATTTAAGGTTTGACCTGCTTATGAAGAATGAAAAGTAGCTTTCCAGATAAAGAAGGAAGGGGTGGGCCTTTCAGACAGGGGGCATGGAGGGATAAAGGCACATAAATGTGAGAGTATAGGCTTTTCTTGTTTTGTAACATTAATTGGATATAACTTTTTCTTTAAGAAAATCAGTTCATATATACAGACCTCTACTGATTATAATTTATAACTTGGGAACCCGGGATGACAGAAAGGATACCAAAGCTGATGTGAATGGCTCTGGCTGTTGTGCATCATAGCAATTAAGAGATGAAGAATTGATAGAAACCAGTGGTGTGTTGGTGATAATAGGAATATAAAAGATTATACTAGACCAAAAGCTAAATATAATCACATACTGGATTTTCTGAGTGGTGTTCTAGCAGTATATCCTTGCCACTTTATTAAAAATCCTACAGGAATAAATAACTGTTCCAAATGCAATTGCGGTAACAGTATTGTATCAGACGGTACAGTAGTTTTGGCTGAAGATCCTGCCCTGGATCATGAAGGACCAGCCCAACCTAATTCCAAAGTCCCTTGTTCAGCTCAGGCTGCAGAAGGCAGCTTGCTTCCGTATGGAGGTGGCAGAGTTGTGTGTACTCACATTAAATTTCCAGCTTGTCATTGTGGTGTGGATGAAAATATACATTAAGTCACTGTTGGCTTCACCACAATTTTAAACTCGAAAAGCCCATATTACAGTAATATATGATAGTCTCTCTGAATGCTACATGAATATTGTAATAGTCATAATATAGGATGTTCATTCCTAGAATTGTGATGACATGTACTGAACTGCAGCCAGTTTTATTTGCATATTCATGCCCACTTAGCTCAAATAAGTCCCTGTTTGTTTGCACATTAATGCCTGATTTCAGCACCAGTTAGCTCATTTACATACCCCTGTTCAGTTGGTTAGTGAGGTTCTTATGTGGGATATTGGTACGGCTGTTTGCACTTTGAGTAGCTATGGGAGCATTCTTGTTTAATGGAAGGAGTACTTAGTACTCACCTTGCTTTTAGCAAGCAAGGTGTTTTATGTTTCTGAGCCCCAGGTTACTCATCCGTTTAATGAAGCCAGCAGTACTCTTACCTCACCTCTTTCTTAAGGTTCCGGTAATTGATGTGTCGGAGGTGACAACATAGTCAACATTTCCAGGCCAACCATATTTTAGGCGCTGCTCCTAGAACGCCTGCATGTGGAAGAGTTCTTGGTGCTGTGGAAGATAAGGCATGCAAACAGTTTTCATAAATAAGTACCTTGGGGAGCATGGAGGAGAAAACAACACTCCTGTGATAGCCATAGAAGCTGTTACAAAGGAGGAATTTTTCTATTGAAATTGGTGGTCCAGGGGTTAAGAACCCACCTTCCAGGGCAGGGGACTCAGGTTCCTTCCCTGGACTGGGGATTCAGATTCCACATTGCCATAGGGTTGCCCCCAGTGCCACAACTAAGACCCTATGGAGCCCCAAGTAAATAAATAGAAAAGTTGAAAAGATGAGTTAACTGGACTGATCAGGGGAAGGTCTGTCAGTGTAACTAGCGAGAGGATGTAAAGCAACACACAGCTGTGTGTTGTGGTGTTGGTGTTGTGGAAATGCAGGTGTTTTGTTGTGGTTGAAGCGCACGGGGAAGGTTGGACCCAGTCAAGGGGGACAGTTGGGCAGATCTAAAGGGACCTGGTATGACAGCAGGAAGGCTTGTGTTCTCTCCTGTGAGTGATGAGGAGTCCTCTAAGGATTTAAAGCAGGACAGTCACCTAATCACATCTGCATTTTAGTACAAGTGTTCCGGTGGCTTATGGAAGAGAATTGGTGAGTGAGATTGGAGACAAGAAGGCACATCGTGGTGGGGTTTGGGGTGAGCGCATACAGAAGATGGTGCCAGCTTTTTAGAAGGGTGGTAGCTGTGAGGACGGAGAGGCGGGAGAAGATCCAAAAGCTAATTTCGAGGTAGAGTCACTTGGACAGGATTCATTCTGTGTGGAGTTTGAGCAGTGGATAGGCTTGGTTCCCAGTTTTCCAATCTGGTGACTTGGGTAGATCATGATGTTATTTGTTGTAAGATAGGAAGTACAAGAAGAGAAGTAGTTTTTATGGAGTGTTAGGGGCGAAGATAGCTTTTTAAAATATATATTTTCATGTTTCTCTTTTAGTTTTGTTTAGATCTATCTAACCTTAGCTAACCTAACTAATTGGATTAATCTGTTACCAACTCTCTGGTGATTAAGGCCTTCAGCATGTTTGATTACCATTACCATTGCCCTCCCTAAGTGTATTAGAGTTAGAGGTCCCCCCTCCACTTCTTTCTATTTTTAAGTTGCCAATATTGCTTTCTCCTTTCTAGCATTTAACTGATCTATTAACTTCGGTGCCCTTTCTATGTCTCTGAAGAATAGGAATTCTTTAATTTTTTTCCCAGATATATCCTCTATTTTTGCTATTAAAGTCAAGCTACTATCCATCTTTTTTAATAACTTGCTTTTTCAATTATGTGTACAAGTTACTTTCTAGTTGTCTTAATTGTAAAGAGAAGTTAAATGACTTCTCGGACTCATTCTGCCCAAACCTCTGGATTCTTGAGTCCTAGCCTCTCAGTCACTCTCTGTTCTGAGTCTGAGGACTAGGAATATGGTCTCTGTAGCAGGTTTCCTATCTGGGTGACTTTGGGCAAATTAGCTTCTTTGTATGTCAGTTTTATTTTCTATAAACTGTAAATATATCTGTCTCATAGGACCGTAGTGAGGATAAAAAGAGTTAATATGTGTAAAGTATTTAGAACTGTGCCTGGCACATACTAAGTACTGAATAAATGTTCCTGTTAATTTATCTATATCTGCACCCCCCACCCCCACCCCCCACCCCACACCCCAGCACTTAGCATCATTCTTCATATATGGGAGATACTCAAAAAATAAATTCTTCTAAAATTAATGATTGAATAAGTATGCCAATGGACAAAGAAATTCTAGTAAAATCTCCTATAATGGTCCTCTTTTACTTCTTTTCTATTTTCTTTGATAAAAGCCCTTTTAGACTTGAGAAACCATGTTTAACTTGGTGATCATCCCAATCTTATAATGTTAAGTGGCATTCACAACGGTAGTCTGGGTGGAATTCACATATATCTCTAACCAAGAGGGCAGCGCTTAGTGACTCTATAGTGATCTGCTCTTCCTGGTTATTTCCCTCGAAATAAATATGGCCATCATGAAAGTAGCTATTTCTCTTCAAAGTTACTTTGATTTTCAGTGTCACTAATTCTGAATTTTACTACAAAGATAATTTAGATTGATTAGTATATAGCAAAATAAAGAGGCTGAAATGGAGTGGACATGCCTTCTATTTATGAATAACTACTTTAGATATGAGCATTTGGCAGTGTTGTATGTACCTTGTTGTTTTGCCTTCCTCTTTCCTCCAGTTTGAAATCACTGCCTTGCCACTTGTGAAAATGAAAAATAAAAAACGTTATACTCTAACTCGTGATTTGCTAACAACTCAACTTAAAATATCCTAGAGCTAGCAGAGGGCTCAAATTAGTATCATAGAGGGAAATAAATTGAAATGATCTATTGAAAACAATGTAAATTCTTAAAAACAACAAACTGTATGACTGAAACAAAGTAAAACAAACAAACAAAAAAACAATTACAGCTAATCTGAAAGGGGAGTTTTTGATTTGTCCTGGAAGGTGAGCAATAAGCCACGTTTGGACCATATTTCCCACCACGTGGCTGCAGAAAGAGAATTGATCCAAGTGAGACTGTGAATGGGACAAACAATTCACTCATTGATTATCTACCCTTTTAGATTCTTTGACTCTTTCTGGAGTCCATTGGAATCAATAATTCCAACTCCACTCAAATATGTATTTAAATTTTTTTTCAAGAGATCTCCTGCCACAAACATTATTTTGTATCTAATTTGAGTGATTGATCATTTCAAATCTGTTTACTCTGATTAACATATAGATGTAGTGTCCTCAAAATAGACACAGAATTTTGTCTTATTTCCTAAGAAATTGGATTCCTTTGTTATCCCCAAATCAGTCAGTATGGTTCCTTTTTTTTTTTTGTTTCACTTTCACTTCTAGGATATTTTGTGGTAAATATAATGCCCCAAGGGGAATAACTAGCTCAATATTAGATGGTGTTTGCTTAGTTTTTAGCCATAATTGTTTTATTCTACACTTTGAAATTTGTCACTGCCTCAGATATTTTTAGAGTAATCATGTAAATTATATAAACAGAAATTGTCTATAACATGTGAGCCTAAGAACTGAATCCTTTCTGTTTATTCTCCCCTATTTTTTTTTAATGACTGCCATTTTGTTATATTTTACTTTTTATTGAGGAAGAATATCCCTACACTGAGGGCTTCCCAGGTGGCTCAGTGATAAAGAATCCACCTGCCAATGCAGGAGATTTCATTTTGATGTCTGAATCAAGAAGAATCCCCTGGAGAAGGACATGGCAATCCACCCCATGATTCTTGCCTGGGAAATCCCGTGGACAGAGGAGTCTGGTGGGCCATAGTCGATAGGGTTGCAAAGAGTCAGACTCAACTTAGTGACTAAGCAACAACAGTACCTACACTGAAGTGTGTGACATATGCTTATCTTGAATACACATACAAAATTTGACACATATATGCAAAATCATGTAACCAGCACCCAGGAGGTTTTCCCATGCTTTTTCCCAATCAGCCTCACCTCCACAAGGCAACCACAGTTCTGATTCTAATGCTGTCACTTAGTTTTGCCTGTTCTTTCACTCTGTATAAATAGAATCATAACAGTGTCTTACGTATCTGGCTTCTTTTGTTCAACATCATGTCTGGAGATTCATTCATGTTATTGAAGGTACAGTTTGTTTGTATTGCTATATATTCCGTTGTATGGTTGTAGGACAAATTATTCATTTCCTCTGTTAACAGACATTTGTCGTTTCCACTTTGCAGCTGTGATACATTAATATACTGTGAGGAATTTTGTACCTATGTGCTCATTTCTCTTGAGAATTAGCCTAGGAGTGAAATTGCTGAGTCATAAGCTAAGCATGTATTTCACTTTAGAAGATAACTAACAGGCATTTTACGATTACAGAAATTAATGAGAAATTGTATGAAAATTTCTTCATTCTACATTCTCACTAATGTGATTGTAAAGGCTGTTAAGTTTTCTCCATTTTGGTAGATGTGTAGTCTCCTTTATTTAAAACAAAACATGCCCCCCCCGCCCCCCCAACTCTAAGATCTCCCTACTCTGGATTCAATTTACAGGCTACTTCATGATTCACCTATTTTTTCAGTACTACAGGCTTTCATAGTACATGAGCCTGTGTTCCTCCTGGGAAGTCTTGCTTCTGTACATATAGTATTACCCAGAATTCTTGGGTGTCTTTTCTTTTTAGAAATCACCTTAATTGCTTATCACTTTTGTGATGGGATATAATGATATCTTCTGTCTTTTCTCTTTGTCATTTTTTTTTTGCTCAGTGGCTTTCTACTTTGAATTACATCTTTATTGCAGGTATCTTACTGATATTCTCACTGATACTACAGGTATCTTACCGATATTTAGAGTTCTTACAGAACTCTAAACTGACACCAATGACACATGACATTTATAATTCCTTTTCTTGTGTTTAAGTCAGATTGTGACTATGATGGAATATCATCGCCTTGCAGATATGAGTAAAGTTCCTAATGATTTATCTTTGAGTAATCAAAAGGGAAATTATCCTTGGTGGGCCTGACTTAATCAAGTGAGTCCTTTAAAGGGGCCAGAAGAAGTACAGATATTACCCTTGAAAACATAATTCTTGTGAGAAGAGTAGGGTGTGTGGCAAGGACATGGGGTGGACTCTGAGAGCTGAGAGTGACCCCTGTCCAATAGCTGGCAGGAATACAAAGACCCCAGTTCTATAACTACAAAGAACTGTATTCTGCTAACACCTGAATGAGCTCAGAAGAGGATCCCCAGCCTCAGATAAGGTTGCCACCCTGACTAGTACTTAAAGTTCAGCCTTGTGAGATCCTGGGCATAGGACCTCATTAATCCATGCCTGGACTCCTGACCCACAGAAGCTGTGAGGTAATCAAGGGTGTTGTCTTAAGCTGCTAAATTGTCAGTAAGTTGTTGCACATCAAAAGAAAACTAATATAGTACCCAGTCTTGATAGTTCATGATTTTTCCTTGGAGACTCCAAAACATTCCCTTAGATAAATAGATGGAAATTGCTAAACTAGTTCCCTTATGGTAAGTAAGGAAAAGAACCAGCTTTTTTCTTCCTACTCCAAATTTACTTGACCTGCCCACCTTGCAATTATTCCTGTCCCTCTAGTTCTCTGACTTTAATTTAGAAGCTGAGAGGGACCTTGAGCAAGGATGCAGTTTCTAATATATTTGTTTCTGTAGACTTTATAGTATGAGATAACAATTTAAAAATTTTAGTAATAATTTATGTATACAATAAAAAACATCATCATGGTAACCCTTGAAAGCAAGCCAGAGGGTTACCTCTCTGGGTTCTCATGGGCAGCAGACACTGAACATGTCCAAATTGAACTCATGATCTCCTCTTCTCCCCATCACCCACAAGCCTGCTCTTCCTTCAGTGTATTTGATTTCATTAAATGGCATTCTTGGCTTATTAACTGCTAAACCCAGAAGTCATTTCTGTTTTCCACCTACAGTCTGTTACCAGGCACTATTGATACCATCTCTTCACCCATCTGCTGTCACAGACACATCTACTATTTTTATAAACGGCTCTTGCCTTGCCCAGGTTCTATCAGCTCTTCATTGTTTACTGCCTTGAATTCTTCCAAACCATTTGGTTATACTGGATCCAGAGTGATTTCTTATGTCTCTTGTACTAAACCATATGTCTTTAATATGCCTCTTCTTGTCCCCTTTTTCTCACCATGAACTTCTTATTGGAGTTCTTCAGACTGTTGCACTTCTCAGAAGCTGCCAAGCTCATTCAGGTCTTGGGTCCTCCTTGCTTGGAATTGGTTTCCCCTATCTTCTCCTTCTCCTTGGTAAACAGTTGTCATCTTAAATGTAGTTCTTTGCTTTATAAAAAGAATTTTTAAATAAAACTTATTAAATACCATGTGTCAATCAGTATTTTTAAAAATCTTCCATGGAGTATCTTCTTTTGTCTTCTTAACTATTACTTTCTTCAGGAAGCTTTGTTTGTTTGTTTAAATTCTCCCAGACAAGGTTCATTTCTTTATTTGTAGAACATAGCATGCTTATGGTTAGTCAGCTAATTGCTTGTTTGTGTGAAATATGTACTTAATTTAAGTTGCTCACAGGCAGGAACCTTACCAGTTGTGTTTACCTTACATACCCAGCTCCTAGTTCACTGTCTTGCATATAGTAAGAGCCCAATAATTATACATGTGTCTTATAAATGAAAGGAAGTTCAGTGTTAAACATGAACCAAATGGTGAGTTCGGCAGAAGTGTAGGTCTTTTCTTTCCAACTTTAGAGCTTTTTCCAGTATGTTAGTAATACTTGGAGGAGATACATGAATATATCAGAGGTTTTATGAGGAAGGAAGATAAGGTAAACTAATATTGAGAAAAGAGAGTGAAGTTATTGAGATGTCATTTTTTGAGCAGGTACATAATTTTCGGTGCTTCCCTGGTGACTCAGTGGTAAAGAACGCATTTGCGAAGGCAGGAGACTTCTATTCAATCCCCGGGTCAGGAATACCCCCTGGAGAAGCAAATGGCAACCCACTCCAGTGTTCTTCCGTAGGAAATCCCAGGGTTAGAGGACCTGATGGGCAACAGTCCATGGGGTTGCAAGAGTCAAGACAGGACTGAGTGACTAAACAACGTAATTATCACTTGATTCTCATGGTAATTTTGTCAAGTAGGTCTTGTTTTCTAAATTTTTATAGCTAAGAAACCACTGCTTATGGGCATTAACTAACCTGACCAAAGTCACAAAGTGGATAAATGATAGAGATGAACAGTTTATATAATCGAGTTTCATTATATAAGGTTTGCAAATTAACTTGCCTTTGAGATGACTTGTGACTTTCTCTGTTTTATTGAGATAATGTAGCTATTGTATGTAAATTCATTTAAAATGAACAATTTGATGAATATGTATCCCTGTCAGGAGACTGGACATTTTCATCACCCAGAAGTTTCTTTTTGGCCTTTAAAGTGTGTTTCTCCCTCCATTTCTAGCACTAGTTGTTGTTGTTCAGTCACTCAACTGAACAACATGTCCAACTCTTTGTGACCCCATGGACTGCAGCATGCCAGGCTTTCCTGTCCTTAACCATCTCCTGGAGTTTGCTTAAACTCATGTTCATTGAGTCAGTGATGCCATCCAACTGTCTCATCCTCTGTCGTACCCTTCTCCTCCTGCCTTCAGTCTTTCCCAGCATCAGGGTCTTTTCCAATGAATCAGCTCTGCACATCAGGTAGCCAAAGTTTTGGAGCTTCAGCTTCAGTCCTTCCAATGAATATTCAGGGTTGATTTCCTTCAGGATTGACTGGTTTGATCTCCTTGCAGTCCAAGGGACTCTCGAGAGGCTTCTTGAACACCACCGTTCAAAAGCATCAATTCTTTGGTGCTCAGCCTTCTTTATGGTCCATCTCTCACATCCATACGTGACTACTGGAAAAACCATAGCTTTGACTAGACTGACCTTTGTCAGCAAAGTAATGTCTCTGCTTTTTAATATGCTGTCTAGATTGGTCATAGCTTTTCTTCCAAGGAGCAAGCGTCTTTTTAATTTCATGGCTGCAGTCACCATCTGCAATGATTTTTTAGCCCAAGAAAATAAAGTCTGTCACTGTTTCCATTGTTTCCCCTTCTGTTTGCCATGAAGTGATGGGACCGGATGCCATGATCTTAGGTTTTTGAATGTTGAGTTTTAAGCGAGCTTTTTCACTCTCCTCTTTCACCTCAATCAAGAGACTCTATAATTCCTCTTCATTTTTTACCATAAGGGTGGTGTCATCTGCGTATCTGAGGTTATTGGTATTTCTCCCGGCAATCTTGATTCCAGCCTGTGCTTCATCCACCCCAGCATTTCACATGATGTACTCTATATAAAAGTTAAATAAACAGGGTGACAATATACAGCCTTGACATACTCCTTTTCCTTTTGAGCCAGTTCCTTGTTCCATGTCCAGTTCTAACTGTTGCTTCTTGACCTGCATACAGGTTTTGCAGGAGGCTGGTAAGGTGGTCTGATATTCCCATCTATTTAATAATTTTCCACAGTTTATTGTGATCCACACAGTCAAAGGCTTTAGCATAGTAAATGAAGCAGAAGTAGATGTTTTTCTGGAATTCTCTTGCTTTTTTTATGATCCAGCCCCAGCAGCTACTGAAATGATTCATGTCATGAGATTAGCTTGCAGTTTCTACTTTTTATATAAATGGAATCATGCAGATACAATTTTGTGTCTGGCTTCTTTCATTCAACATAATGATTTTGATGTTCATCCATCTTATTGTATGTATCAGTAGTTAGTGTCTTTTTATTTTATTATTGTTTAGTAGAGCTCTAGTGTATGGATATACCACAGTAGGTATGGACATGTCACATTGTTTATCCTTCCAGCTGGAATTATTTAAATTGCTTACAGGTTTTGGTTGTAAATAGTGCTGCACTAAACTTTTATGTATAAATCTTTGTGTGGGATGTATATGTTCAATTCTCCTGGAAATACTTGAGTGTGGGATTGCTTTATCATATGGTAGGTGTGTGTTTAACTTTGTAAGGAAGTACTAGTTTTCTAAAGTGAGTGTGGTATTTTATTTTGTCACCAGCAGTGTATGCCAGCCTTGGATTTTTCAGTCTTTAAATTCAGACTTTCAGTGAGTATGTAGTGATGTTTTATTGTGGTGTCTTGTACATTTTTAACGTAATATCTTATTGACATAAAAAGCTATGCAACTGGGGATTTGAACATTCTAAATTCAAATTAGAATCCACCTCAAATCCTTTTTCTCTTGTTGGGATGACTAGTCTAGACCTATTGTTCCATGTTGTTTCTTTTGAAATAACTTTTAAAATACTTAGCTCTATGACATTTCTAAGTATAGAGAAAATAGAAATCCCTATTTTACAAATCAACTGGAGATGTATATATATATAAGGTAACTCAGCTGGTAAAGAGTCTGCCTGCAATGGAGGAGACCTGGTTCTGATTGCTGAGTTGGGAAGTTTCAGTGGAGAAGGGATAAGCTATGCACTCCAGTATTCTTGGGCTTCCCTGGTGGCTCAGACAGTAAAGAATCTGCCTGCAATGTGGGAAACCTGGGTTCGAACCTAGGGTTGGGAAGACCCCCTGGAGGAGGGCATGGCAACCCACTCCAGTATCCTTGCCTGGCTAATCCCCATGGACAGAGGAGCCTGGCAGGCTATAGTCTATGGGGTTGCAAAGAGTCAGACACCACTGAGGGACTAATCACATAACGTGTGTGTGTGTGTGTGTGTGTGTGTGTGTGTGTGTGTGTGTGTGTGTGTGTACACACACAGTCAGTCGCTCAGTCACGTCCCACCCTTCGTGGACCCAATGGACTGCACCCCATCAGACTCCACTGTCCGTGTGTGTGTGTGTGTGTGTGTGTGTGTGTGTGTGTGTACACACATACAGTCAGTCGCTCAGTCATGTCCCACCCTTCGTGGACCCAGTGGACTGCACCCCATCAGACTCCACTGTCCATGGGATTTTTTAGGCAAGAATACTGGAGTGGGTTGCCATTTCTTATTCCAAAGGAGCTTCCTGACCCAGGGATCGAACTTGTGTCTTCTATATCTCCTGCATTGGCAGGTGGGTTCTTTATCCCTGTGCCACCAGGGGGATATTCATATGTTAACATTTATATGTTAAGAACAATGGTTGCTAAAAGTCCTGATTATTGTATATTTGTATAGTTCCAGCATCTTCTGTAAGTGTTTAATATTTTTAAACAGCAGTGAGTGAGTTCTAAAGAAGTCCTACTCTGACACTAAAAATCCCCAATTGTCGCCTTATTGGTAATCACCGGACTAATGCAAAGTGCTGCTAATTAAGACGTCCTATTTTTCTTTGCATGCCACCATGGCAGCAAATGGTATCTTAAACTGACAAGCTGTAAATTAAAACCTGCCGAATGGGAGACCTAGCCTAGGGAAAATGAAGTTATGTATAGGTGACTTGTTCCATTTGAATTAATCAGAGAGCTGCTGGTGTAGACCAGCTGTGTTCTCTGATGACAAAAACGAATCTTGACATTTGGGATAATGAAAATTCAGTTCAGCACCCCTTAGAGATGTATGATAATATATTGTCAGTCAGAAGCAGAGGGAAAGGAGGAAGCAAAAACCCCTGGCTTATTAAAATAGACAGTGTGACAAGTGGACGTTGCTGGATCCCCAGTTTCTGGGGGGAAAAAAAACTGTCACGGGAAACCTCTTTTACAAAATGATAGGAATAGCTGTTTGTGGAAGGAAGGTGAAAAGATTGGACTTTTGATATCTGACCTCTTTGGTGGTTGGCTCTGTTCATGATTCCTAGTTTCGTGGTTTATCTTAACTTGGGTGCAGGGTGAGACACGAAGGGCCCGGAAAGGAGACTCACTTTGTTGGTTTGACAGTATTAATGCAATCATCTAGTTCCTACCTTGTAAGCCCACTTATTATTTCCTCTGCGTGTGTTTTTTCTAGTTTAGCGGATTAGCTGCACTGTCTCTTCAAAGGCTATCCAATCAAGGAGGGGTTATTAAAACCAGGGCGATTTATGTCTGAGAATTAATTAGAGAAGCATTTTCATGCAAAACATCCAATTTTTTGATTAGCAATGGAGCAGGGCCGCAATTAACACTCTAGGAAGCTTAAATTTCCAGCTTTTTGATTCTCAGGAAATGAGATTATCAAACCAGGGTCAGACACTTGACAGCAAAGCAGTGGTGGGAGAGTGTGAAATTATATGTAAGAAAAAAAAATTGTCTTTTGATTTTAATTCTGAGATTGGTATCAAGGCAACAGAAAATTCAGAGACATGGAAGAGCAAAAAATCTGAAAATGCAAGACCCTGAAATGCCTAATTCTTTAGTGGCCTATTTGCTATGCAAAGTATCTGTTATAAATGTTTGCTTAGAATATGTTTTAGAAACACTGCAATATATTTTGATTCTGTGTTATTACTTATTATTCAGTCTTTCTCCAATAAATTCCTTTTAGATATTCAGTGGCTGAACAAATATTTAAAGTGTTTGTATGCTTTGGAGAAGAGCCAAGATTCTTTCTCATTAGAAAAGGAAGTTTCTAAATGGTGATTTGCTGTTTTTTGGAGTCTATTTATTTTCATTGGTGTTTTTAATTATTTTAAATCACTGGAGGCATAGTTGAGATATTGAGTTATCTCAAGACATAGATTACCATTTAATAATAAGTGACCTTTGTCAAGCTTAGGCATCTGTGATAAGCAAGGCAACCCCAGACCTCCTGTAAAACAAAGTGGATGCTGTCATCAGCGTAATTGGTGCTCCCCAAGGAAATACAGCATAATGAAAATTCATTTGTTCTGGAAAATATTTTTCACCTTCTCTTCTCTTAATTTAGACATCTAATTTCAATTGAGAAATAGAGAAGCAATGTATCTTTTGTGTTAGCTCACTCCATTAGGGTAGCACTCTGTTTTTTTCCTTGTTTATCCATTAGGTACTAAGACTCCTGGGCAAAGGGATTCTGTCAGTATTTTAAAATCACCAGTCCTTCCCTGCAATGATTTTTGTGCTTTGGATGGTGCTTTGTGAATCTAATATGTTGATATGTACTGTTTATGGACTACCTGCTTAATGACATCAAGGAAGTCATTGGCATCCAGTGCTAAGATGAACACAGGAGAAGGGTCCCTTCTTTCGCCTGGGGTGGAGGTTGAGGGTTAAGATTTGTTGAAAGGCCCGTGTGATAGTGGTTTATCTCATGTTCTGCCAGACTTGATTCTTCTGTTTTCCATAAAGGGTAGGAGCTTTTGTTAGACTCCTGGAGGTTATTTTTAAAAACAGCTTTATAAGTAGCTTCTGGGCTATGCTAAACATGAATGAGGAAGACCACGTGACATCGTATAATCAGTGATTTCTGTGATGCCATTTTTCTCCCTAAAGCATCTTTGATTTGGGAACATGATTCATTGATCTAGTCTATCATTTTTGCAATCCCACTATGGATCCTCAGCTTTATTTGTCAATTTTGCTTAATCCTTCTTCTATTGTTGGTGAAGAGTGTTCGTCACTGGCTGGATGACAATTTGCTGCAGTTTAATCTTGGGGAAATGAGGAGGAAAAACTGCTCTTCAGAGGCTGAAGAGTTGGTCTTATCAGATTTGTGGTCATCGGTGTCAATGCTGATCTTCTTGTGTGCGGATGTCGATGATTATATGTTTTTTTGCTGAAATATTTGCTGAAGAAACTATAGTGTTAGGTTTATAGATCTTTCCTTGTTGTTGCTGGAAAATGTTTCTGCATTCCCAAATCTATAACGTAGGGATTTAAGCAGCTGAATCAGGGGTTGATAATGTATGTGTGCATGTGCTGGGGGGAAAGATGTATGGATGGCCTACAGGGAGTCTGTGACCCCATCATTGTATACAGATCTGGGGGGAGGGGCAAAGAAGTTGCCTTGTTTTCATTAGGTTTGTAAAATACTATTATTATGTGTATGTGTAAACACACATTCATAAATACATATACAAGTGCAGTTCTGGACTTTGAGAGTCTTATTGTTTGTGAAAGAAAACAGTCAAAGACTTCCCTGGTGTCCAGTGGTTAAGACTTTGTACTCCTGAGGAAGGTTCCCTTCCTGGTTGGGAACTAAGATTCCACAGGCCGGGTGACGAGGCCAAAAAATTAAAAACAAAGACAACAAAACCCAATGAAATAACTTAAATGAAACCACATAAAATGACACCCTTTTGTAACAAGTATGAATTAAATATGTGTATGTGTATATTCAAATGTTTAAGTATCAAGGGTAGGTAGAGATAAATGAATTTATAGAAACTAGGAAAATTAATCAGGAAAGGGATAATAATTTAATATGAGTCATTCTAAAGAAGGCAAGGATTCTGGTTCAGTGAAGTGGAAAAACCAAGAGGATTCTAGGGCCTTTTCTGTAATCGGAGGTTTTTAAAAACTATAGTTTGATATAGCTCAATCAATTATTTAAGGAACTTGGTTTGCTTTAAGAGGCTTACAATTGGTAATAACATTATTATATTCTGGATTTCCCAGGGGTGTCAGCTATTCTACTGGCAACATTTCTGCTTTGTTTGGTTTGCTGTGTGTTGTTTATACAGTAGTGAATGATGGACCTGGAAGATTATTTAAAAATTTTTGATGATGGTTAGAAAGCTTTTACTTTAACTATGATACAATCAACCTTTACTAGTGACTGACTCATGTGTATTTATATGATTATACACGTACACATATAGATATTTAACTATTTAACCTGTAAATACTGATATATGTATAGTAAATATTCATAGGTTTTATAGAAACCTATAAATACTTGAAATTTATACTGGAAAACTTACATTGTTATTGAGTATCTGAAACCCTCTAACTCAATTTCCCATTGAAATATTTGATTTGATAAGGATAACCTATTGGCTTCCGTGGTGGCTCAGACAGTAAAGAATCCACCTACAGTTTAAGAGACCTGGGTTTGATCCCTAGATTGATAAGATCCTCTGGAGGAGGAAATGGTTACCCACTCCAGTACTCTTGCCTGAAAAATCCCATGGACAGAGGAGCTTGGCTGGGCTACAGTCCATGGGGTCACAAAGAGTTGGTGATGACTGAGTAACTATCACTTTGACTTCTTTTGGAGCTTCCAAGGTGACATTTAGTGGTAAAGATTCTGCCTGCCAATGCAGGAGACAAAAGAGACGTGGGATCCATCCCTGGATCAGGAAGATCCCCTCAAGGAGGACATGGCAACTCACGCCAGTATTCTTGCTTGAAGAATCCCCATGGACAGAGGAGCCTGGCTGGCTACAGTCCGTAGAGTCACAAGAGTCGGACATGGCTGAAGCATCTCAGCAGGCATTCTAACAGAAATAGCTAATGGTTAAAAGAAATCCATTTTCTTAGGATTCTGGTCAATCTAATTTATGAAGTTAGATTTTTATAAGCACAAGGGTTGGTGTTAGCCAGTTAAGTTGAGGGTTGAAACCTCAGGGTTCAAAGCAATGGATTAGAAGAGATTTAGATCAGAGATTGAAATATATGAGCCATTTGTGTGGTAGATATAAACTGTGGAATTGCTGAGCTTTTAAAAAAAAATAGGGATAAATGCAAAGAAAAGCTCAGGATTGTTTGAAGAAGTACAACTCGTGAGACATAAGGAGTATCTTGAATGAGTTAGGGAGAAGGGTGGGCACAGGGATAGCTAAGCTTTGTAAGTGTAAAAATTTCTTCCTCTATCATCTTCGTAAAAAACTCACCTGGATGAGGTCATAGTGATTCCCAGCAACTATAATTAAATGCTTTCTTTTGCTTCTAGTACCTTTTTATCAGTTTTGATAATTATACCCTTGTCTGTCAGCTTAAAATATCCAAAGCTGTGGGTTTATTTTAATGATGTAATAGTATACTCTTGAAAGGAAGTTTCTGAGTTAAGATTGTAGGACTTTGGCAACCAGTATAATGATCAGTGAAATACAGTCTTTGAATAAATGATGGCATCACATCTTTAAATGTTTTACTCTGATAACATGAAATGAATCAGAGCCATGAAAATTTTTCTGACAGATAATGCCAAGAATTTGTCTCTTTTATGAACCTTTTTTGAAGCCCAGGTAATTGCATAACCTCCCAACTTCCTGAGAGTATGTCAAACTCACTCTGATTCTTCTAAGAATTTAGTAGTATGAGAAATCATAGTGGTTTCTGATTTCTGTCTAGTTTCTTGATACCAAAATAGCAAAAGCTTGATAACATGACAACAAAAGCTTGATGTTCTACTGCTGGATTTACTTAAATATTATAAAGTATTATAAATGACTGTAGCTCGGATGACTTCCCACATTTTTCTCTGGGAGTCCTAAGTGCAGTGTTTTTGTGATTGTGTTCAACTGAATTGCCGTTAACCACTGCTGAAGTGTCCTGCTTACTCACCGTACAGTTGTTGCCTATAAGATGAATGGACAGTCCCTTCTTTGTGTGATCAGTAAGTATCTGCACACTTCAAATGTTCTTCCTAAACTTCAGTTTCTTTGAAATGGGAGATACGCTGAAGAAATATTTTCAGGAATACTTATTCCACAGAAGTTGACTTATTTGGTAGTCGCATTAGATTTGACAATTGTATGATAAGTTGTATCTCAGAATAGCTAAATGAATTAGGAAGACATTTTTCTTGATATTTATGTATGATTGATTTAAGTTGAAGGCAAAACTCCATGGTAGGGATTGAGTAACCTAAACATAGTCATGTGTAAATGAAATTTGGATGGTTTCAGTGATATTAAACACCTCAAAATATATTTTACCGTGGAGCCTGGAAGCATTTTTTGAGATGATATAGTTTAGTGGTTTTAAAACTGTTTTTATTCTAGAGCGCTTAGAAGCTCGGAAAGGTTTACGAAATTGGCGAATCAATAGACCTAGTCCTCTCTTGAGGCCTTCATCCAGGACGGCTTAACGTCTTTGCTTTTTTGGTTGTATTTAGATTCAGTGTAAGATTTTTTTCTTCCAGTGTTCCTCTGTAAAATTCTGGTGTTTTGAATTTTATCCATGAAATCGTGGTCCATGTTGATGGAATTTTATACATGAAATTGTTGTGAACCTTTCATAAAACCTTTTAACCTTTCATTCCTGTTCATCTACTCAGATGATCCACTGTAAGGAATTTAGTATGCATCTTTCTACTTCCTGTTCTGTGTTTATAATATGTATCGAGTGATCTCACATATACATATTTTCCAAACTGCTATATCACAGCAGTTGCAGTGAACACTTCCATGAACATTTTTGAATACGCCTTTAAAGCAAATGTCTACAAGAGGAACTCTGGTAAGAGGAATTCTTTGTTAAGAGGATGTCTCTTCAAAACTTCAGTATGAAAATGTGACTCTCTATAGATCACTCAACTACACTCCAGAAAAGTTACCAGTTCACACTCCCTCCAAATGCCCATTTCTGTACATCTTTGATGTCATTTGCCATTAATTTTTGAAAAACTTTACTGGAGTGTGTACCTTCTTATTAGTCAGATTTAGCATCTTTTTCTTCATTTATTTGACATTGCAGTTTTTTTTTTTTTTTTTACTGAAATACTGCTATAGAGTTGAAAACCCTTTGAACTTAACCCCTTTGCTACTTTCCATTGGGTTGTTAATCTATTTTTACTTTAATGATTTTTAGGTACTTTTTATATGTTCTAAATTATAAATGCTTTTTTCTTCCAGAATCTGACACTTACACAAGATTTAATTTGGGAAAAAGATTATTTTTCTAAAAATAATTTTAACTCACTAAACTAGTAATGATTTTGATGGTATGATTTCTTTCAGATGAATGGATAGTTTTTTTAAAGATTCTTAAGTAAGTAGCTATTACAGTTTTCCTTGGGTAATCAATTTTAATGTCTCAAGTCTTTATAAGCCTTTATTTCTCAACTTACAAAAGCATTATAAGGAATTATGAACATCCTCAATTAGTTTGAGTATCTATGTGGCCTAATTAGCAGTCTAAAATATTTTTTCTTATCAACATAAAATATCAAGGTTTTATTGTCTTCTAATTAATGTTTCAAGTTTTCATTACTTAGTAGCAACTTGATTCCAGTTTTTTTTCCTAAAGTTAGTTTGCTTTGTAGACTGGGATCATCATAGTATCCCTTACAGATAGATTGTGTATGCATATCTGCACTCTTGAAGGGAAGAACAGATGTCTACCAACTTGCTGTGAGATTGTAACACAGCAGAACCAGAAATCAGAATCTTACTTTGTTTAGATGTGCTCTCAAGTTAAGATACATTTGGCTTGCCAATAGGGCATAACTATTTTGTCTAGCAATTAAGTGACTCAACCTGTGGTCTTTCTTGTAAAGGGCATGAAAATCACTTCTGTTCCATTCCTCCAGACTGCCATGAAGGATTACCACCGTGGTGGCCGATCACCATAGCTGAGCGTGGCTGGAAGAACTCTAGTATAATGAGGTGACTTTTTCCTCATCACCAGCAGCTAGTGGTGAGGTATAAACTAAGATGTAAAGTATGTGCGTGCTCAGTTGCTCCGTCAACTCTTTGCAACCCCATGGACTGCCAGGCTCCTCTGTCCGTGGATTTGCCAGGCAAGGATGCTGGAGTGTTGCTATTTCCTCCTTCAGGGGATCTTCCTGACCCAGGGAGCGAAGCTGCATCTCCTCAATTGGCAGATGGATTCTTTACCACTGGGCCACCTGGGGCATTATAACTCCTCTCACAATCCAAAATCAACAAATGCAACATTTATTTTTTTTTTTATCCATGCTACAGAAGTACCTTATTGAATGTATAATGATATTTCTTATTTGTCCTTGAAAACTTACATCTTTTCAGTGAAAGAAGTGTGATGTGGGTTATATCCTGAGACAGAATTTTCCTACTTCAGGGTGCACCAGAAAGCCTGGAGGATTTTTAAAAGAGGGATGGCTGTTCCCCATTTCCTGAGTTTCTGATTCCATAGGCCTGAGGTAGAGTCTGAAAATTTGCATTTCTAGCAGATTCATATGTGATGCTGATGGCTCAGGGAACTCATTTTGAGAATCTCTCCTCCAAACCTGGTAATAAAAATAAGAAAAGATGGTGCTAATCAGGTTAGTCCTTGTTGTCTCTGACCAACTACTTTTGTTGCCTCTTTAATGCCATAGCACTTGGGAATTATCTTATTTTCCCTGGAGAAGATCTAACCTAATAGAATTATGCATGTGCATTAAGAGATCATCAACCTTACACCTTTTCCCTTGGGCCTAGAGCAATTTGAAAACAGACATTCCCATCAAATGACATAAAACCTGTAGCTATAGTAACAAATTAACAATTACCAGGCTTTATAATTGGGTGTTTGTGCAAGTTTCCTTCATTTGGGTTTATGCATGAATTACAGAGCTGGAGGTGGGAGAATGTTTAGGGACAGGATGAAAGACTGTCTTTCAAACTCTGTTACCCCAGTAGAGACTGCAGACTCTTAATTTTGTATTAAAAATGAGTAGTCAGTTTAGACGTTTGTAACAGTAACACCACATTCTTGAGAAGAGTAAAATAGTATACAAAGATACTGTCTTGGTGCTAGATGTCTAGTTGTATATTAGTGTTGAGTTTTTATTCCACACTTTCTTTTGATTAGCTTTGGTCCTGAGCAATTTTAAAGGGAATCTAGCAGAACCTGCTGGTTGCCTAGTCAGATCCATTTACCTGCCTACTTCTCCTTTTTAAAACATCCTTTTTCTGGTTGTATTCTAGATAATGATGTTCCTAGCTTAAACACATTTCCAATTGTTGTTTGCAAGTGGGAATGACCAGTGAATTATAAGCAGAGGTAGTTGGATAGGACTTTTGGGACAGTTCCCTAAAAGGAGCTGACTCAGGAGATACCTGTTTATAAATGCTTCTTTCTCTCTGCTTGAAGTCTGGATGTGGTAGCCAGAGTTTCAACAGTCATCCTGATCTGAGGCCACCTCGATCTTGGGAATCAAGCACTGATGCCAGTTAACACAAAGGACCTTAGATCCCTCATGACCCTGGGTCAGCATTCTTGCTCTGGACTGTTTACTTTCAGATTGGAGAGAAAAATAACCCTCTTTTGTTTAAGCATTTACTTGTACTTTTTGCTATTTGCAGGTAAACCTTGTAATTAATATTACAGATGGCATTTCCTCTCTTTTTAAAGAGTTGATCTTTAAAAACCTATGGGATATTTTCACTGTTGACCCTGTAAATTCATTATAAATTAAGCCATATGTGTGACTGGATCCCTGTCATCTTATACCTCAAAGATATAAGGTATATATATATTTTCTTCTTTCCTTTTGGTGAAATTGCATATTTTAAGCGACGGAAACACCTCTTTTATTCTTAACGGTTTTACTGAGGCATAATTAACATTTAAGATTCACCTATTTTAAGTGTACAATTCAGTGTTTTTGATGAGTTTACGGAGTCATACAGACATTATCACAATCCAGTTTTAGAATGCTATTCATCCCCCCAGTAAGATCTCTTGTGTCCGTTCACAGTAAATCCTTACCCCAACCTCAGTCACTCATCTGCTTTCTGTCTCTGTAGGTTTGCCTTTGGGGACATTTCATATAAATAGAATCGTACAGTTATGTGGTCTTTTGTATCTGGCGTCTTTTAGTTAGCCTACTTTTTTGAGGTTCATCTGTGTCGTATTACACATCTGTAGTTGGTTGCTTTATATTGATGAATGGCATTCGGTTACATGGTTATACTGCATTTTATTCATTCATCAATAATGGACATCTGGATTGTTTCTGCAGTTTGGCTATTTTGAATACTGTTGCTCTCAATATTAATCTGCAAGGCTTTGATGTCCCTGGCTTTGGACCTTAGCTCCTCCACTTAAGAACTTGGTGACCTCAGGTAAGTTGCCTAACTGCTCATCTCTCAGAGATGTGATTTCCTCATCTCTCAGAGATCACGATATAGTCTTCCTTGTGGAATTCCTATAAGAGTTAAATGAAGTACTGTAACAGATCATTTATTGAGAAATCTAAGCACTGGAGGCATACAAGCAGTAGCATTGTTTTAAAAGCATACATTAAAATAAATCACACAACTGTAGTGATTTTCATTGGTGCCCTGTGGATGGTGATAATGTGACCTGCAAATGCCCAGTTAATATTGTCATGAACGTTTGTTAAGTGTTTTATGGACAGGGTGGTACGAATCACAGCAGAAGTGGTAATGACTGTATTACTATAGTCCTGGTGATGCATTATTTGTGATGCTAGGTTGTTCAGATGGATTGGCAGATCAGAACCATCTTACAGTTCTAAATCTCAGTGTGCAAATACATATTTTAATGAGAGAGGTCATGAGAATTAATAGAAATGCAACTTTTAGTCCTGTGTTTGGTGGTATTTTTATCTTTATAATAATAATAATGTTTGCCCTTTTCTATAAATAAAGGCTCTCTATAATATTTCATGTCTTTCTGAAGAGAATATTCAAAATACAAGATAACTTTTTATTGATAAATGTGAATCATCATTGCATACTTCAAACAGAATAGTATACTTAGGTTTAAGTCTATTTGTTCTTGATCCAAAATACCAGCATCCTGACTCTGAGTGTTCTTGGTGATTTACATTGCTGTAGGTGATTTACATGTATTAATGATATTGATAATGTTTTAATTTAATATAATTTAGTTTAATTTTCCCACTCATCCCTCCCTTTTCTTTTTGTCAGATATTTTCCTTTGCTCTTGGCTTTCTTCCTTCTAGTCATTTTTATTCTCATTCTTTTTTCTTTAGACATAGAAGTGGGATATAAGACTGTGTTGCTCTCTGTAAAGTACAAATAAATAAACCCGAGGTGAGTAGTAAGGCTTATGAAATTTGTAACATCTCCCTTGTCCCTTTAACAGCCTTTCAAGTTTACTTCTGTTTCTTGATTATTACCTGGATTCCTGAAATCGCTGAGTGTATGTGAGCTCTGTCTGTTCTCCAAAATGCTGGGCAGCAACTGGGCAGGATACATAGCCAGTTGTTGGTTTGAATGTGGTTTTCTGGCGCCCACCATTTGTGGCTTACCCATTGTTCCATATCATGTGTGTAGTGTGATGCATAACCTTTGTGAAATGTCTGTTATATCCAGACATTGCCCAAGGTCATTTACATGGATTAATGATATTGATAATATTTTCTTAAAATTCATGGAATTCACTTCGATTTAGTTCTAATTTTCAACTCAGAGGAGCATCCTTATATTTAAAACAAGTAGCTGTTTTTTTCTTCTTTGTATAATTTCTAACATTCACTTTTAGATTGAATGTTCTAGAAAATTTGACAGTGGGGTGCTTCTGTGCAGCACCAGATAATTCCTTTGGTATTTAAATTATTGAAAGGAGGCTCCCTAGTCTAGGAGCTTCCCTGGTGGCTGAGCTGGTAAAGAATCTGCCTGCATTGCAGGAGACCTGGGTTTGATCCCTGGGTTGGGAAGATCCCCTGGAGAAGGGAAAGGCTACCCACTCTAGTATTCTGGCCTGGAGAATTCTTTGGACTCTATAGTCCATGGGGTCAAAAAGAGTTGGACAGGACTGAGCAACTTTCACTTCACTTGCTTCCCTAGTCTAGATTTAGAGACTGTCCATGGAGGCAACAGGATGCACCAAAGGTAACATTTTGTGTGTGTGGTATTACTGTATTGTTGTTGGTTTTAATTATTATACTATGAGTGGGATAAAGAAGTGGACACATATTTTTTTGCAGTTGGTTTATTTCAATGCACAGCGCAGTGTGTTGGAAGAACTTCAGAATGTACTTTCTTGAGACAGGCTGTAAGAGCTTTATGTCTTCCAGGTCACTCCATCAGTAGCTCAGTTCAGTTCAGTTCAGTTGCTCAGTCATGTCCAACTCTTTGTGACCCCACGGACTACAGCACACCAGGCTTCCCTGTCTATCACCAACTCCTGGAGTTTACTCAAACTCATGTCCATTGAGTCAGTGATGCCATCCACCCATCTCGTCCTCTGCCATCTGCTTCTCCTCTGGCCTTCAGTCTTTCCCAGCATCAGGGTCTTTACCAATGAGTCAGTTCTTCACATCAGCTGGCCAAAGTATTGGAGTTTCAGCTCCAGCATCAGTCCTTCCAGTGAATATTCAGGACTGATTTCCTTTAGGATGGACTGGTTGGATCTCCTTGCAGTCCAGGGGACTCTCAAGAGTCTTCTCCAGCACCACAGTTCAAAGCATCAGTTCTTTGGCGCTCAGCTTTCTTTATAGTCCAACTCTCACGTCCATACATGACCACTGGAAAAACCATAGCCTTGACTAGACGGACCTTTGTTGGCAAAGTAATGTCTCTGCTTTTTAATATGGTCTCTAGGTTGGTCATAGCTTTTCTTCCAATGAGCAAGTGTCTTAATTTCATGACTGCAGTCACCATCTGCAGTGATTTTGGAGCCCAAAAAATAAAGTCTGTCACTGTTTCCACTGTTTCCCTGTCTATTTGCCATGAAGTAATGGGACCAGATGCTATGATCTTAGTTTTCTGAATGTTGAGTTTTAAGCTAGCTTTTTCACTCTCCTCTTTCACTTTCATCAAGAGGCTCTTTAGTTCTTTGCTTTCTGCCATAAGGGTGGTGTCATCTGCATATCTGAGGTTATCGCTATTTCTCCCAGCAATCTTGATTCCAGCTTGTGCTTCCTCCAGCCCAGCATTTCTCATGATGTACTCTGCATATGAGTTAAACAAGCAGGGTGAAAATATACAGCCTTGATGTACTCCTTTCCCTATTTGAAATCAGTCTGTTGTTCCATTTCCAGTTCTAACTGTTGCTTCCTTACCTGCATGCGGAGTTCTCAAGAGGCAAGTCAGGTGATCTGGTATTCCCATCTCTTTATGAAATTTCCACAGTTTGCTGTGGTCCACACAGTCTAAGGCTTTGGCATAGCCAATAAAATAGAAGTGGATGTTTTTCTGGAACTCTTTTGCGTTTTCAATGATCAGTAGCACGGGGCACTGAATTTTCAAATGGCACTTGTTTTTCATCAAGCCTACTTTTTATACTAGCAAAAATAAGTGCTCTTGTTCAACCAGTTTCGAAAGAATCTGTCAATAGCATGTCTTCTTATGTTTTAAAATCCTGATCAAACTAATGAAAATATGCCATTGAAGAGCCTTAGTTGTCAGTAACTGTGGTTTCATCACTCTTAATAGAAAATTTATCTTTGTTAATTGACGTCTCATCAATACATCTTTGAATGGGATTGTTGCTCAATGGCAGTGCTTTTAAAATCCTAAGGATTTCGATGTATCACTGCTACAATTACTGTCTCTAACATGGGTCATATGACAGTCTCAGCAACTGGATGAACATGAGAAGGTTTTAGGGAGCATTTTGTTGAGATATTTTGCATCTGTTTTTCTGTTACTTTAAAAAAAAAAAACCACTTTATTTTTGACTGTGTTTGGTCTTAGTTGCTGCATGTGGCATCTTCACTGTGGTTCGCAGGCTTCTCTCTGGTGGTGGCTTGCGGGCTTAGTTGCCCTGCAGTGTGTGGGCTTTTGGTTCCCGGACCAGGGGTTGAATTGAACCCGCATAGCCTACATTCAAAAATGGATTCTTAGGCACTGCAGCACCAGAGAAATCTGTTTCTGTTGTTTCTTAGTGTAGAACTTTATTGAGATATAATTCATATGACCATACAAATCACCCATTTAAAATGTATAATTCAGTGGTTTTTAGGGTATGCACAGTTGTGCAACCATCACCATTATAAATAAAATAAACTGAAACTATCAGAAAGGCTAAAGCTTTTTTGCTCATTGACTTAACACCATATTTATTTTTATATTTTAAATCTATGTGAAAGATGTATTCCTTTGGAAACAAGCAGAGTGGCAAAGCCAGTTCAGAATATTTGAGAAACGGTATTTATCTATTTTACTTGTTTGTTGATTGGCATGAAGTTGAATTATAGTATTTTGTTTTAGATATATAACAATAAATTGATGTTTTAATAGATTGTATTTCATACAAGTATTTCACTGGTGGCTTAATGATAAAGAATCTACCTGCTAGTGCAGGAGATGCAAGTTCAATTCCTGGGTCAGAAAGATCCCTGGAGAAGGAAATGGTTACCCACTCCAGTATTCTTGCCTGGAGAATCCCCTGAGCAAAGGAGCCTGTGGGCTATAGTGCGTGGAGTCACAGAGAGCTGCCCAGGACTTGGTGACTGAACAGCATTTCATATAAAGTTATTATAAAAAATTCACTGTATACCCTGTGCTTTTCATTACATCCTTGTAACTCATTTACACCTAATAAGATTGTACTGCTTAATCCCCTTCATCTATTTTGCTTCTCCCTGCATGCCATTTGTTCTCTATGTGAGTCCTTTTCTGTTTTATTAGATTCATTCATTTACTTCGTTTTTCAGATTCCACATACAGTTGAGAGCATACAGTATTTGTCTTTCTCTCTGAATTATTTCACTAAGCATAATATTCTCCAGGCCCATTCATGATGTCAGAAACAGTACAGTTTCATTATTAATCAGATGCAATCCCATTTTGGGTGTACCAGCAGACCTGTGCATTTCTCTTAATATACTTACCACATCCTTTTGTTATTACTGTGTTTGTATCTGTATTATTCAGTGAGGGTACCTTACTCATTTTGATGTTTTCAAGGACAAGCATAGAATCTAGCCCATAGGAGGGATTTAGTAGCATCTGAAGAAGGAATTGGATTTTGGGGCCCTTATTTTACTGAAATGTGAAATGTTGACTAATTCATTTGTCAATTGATGAACCTGATTTGAGAAGAGGGGAAAACAGTGCTTAAAGTACTGTACAGATTTTATTTGTACCAAATACAGTATTTGGTGCAGAATGTTTAAAAAGAAAAACATATTCTGATGAAAAAGAATGAGTACTGAAGTTACATTATAAATGCAAGTAGCACAAGTTATTAGTTTATATCAGTTAGTTATGGAAGATCATTCTGTTGCTCTTGCTAATTCTTCTCCCTTTCCATTCCAGGAGTCCTGCCTTCATTCATCCTCTCTTTTTTCACCTCTCTGCTTTTTTTGTCCTTTATCTTTTCTGTCTGTTCCTGCTTCTTCTTTTCACCCACTCCGTTCTCTTTCCTGCCACACAACAAACTCAGCAAGATAGTGAAGATTTTGAGTTTCATTTGTGTGTTTTTCCACCTAGCCATAAAAATCAACCAAGTATGTATTGAAGATGGCCTGAGTATGATGGGAAATAAACTTCAGATGCAGGATGATTACTTTTGGTGATGCTGTATAAAATAAAGGATTTCATGTGGAATGTTGACCCTTCATGGCTAGTATGCACATATTACCTGATTTAGATGGTAAACTGAGCCAGCTTAATAATACTGGCTAGTGGAAATGACAGTGTTTATATATCTGTATGTTGACATTTATATGAAATCAGGCTTTAACTTTTATTGCATTGGATACGCTTACTATTGTTATCTTAGTTATTCTTTTAGAGCTGTTTATGCTATGGGAAACACTAGTCTATAACTTGAAATCTGTAAAAAAAAACAGGTGATTTTTTGGTTACCTCATCTTTCATATTGGTCGTAGTTAAGAATTTATTTGTAAATCACCCTGCCGTAGCACATAGAAAAAAAGCTTTTTCTTTCATGATGTTCTCACTGAAAATAGTTTTTGTCATTTCTGTTTTTCAAACACTCCCTTAAAACATCAGTGTTCCTTATTTATTTCTATAGTGTTTGAAATTTGTATTGTCCCCAGTGTATTTCAACAATAATGGGAAAAATGAAGGATTACCTGGAATTTCCCCCCAGAGCAAAATATTGTGTATTTATTATTTGTTGTTTATTCCACTTCTGTTTCATGCTGTATTTGTTACTTTAGCAATGCAGTCATAATAATGTGGATTCAGCTTTCCTTAAAAATGGATGTAAATAGTTTATATAATGATCCTATTTATTAAATTCAAACCAGCAAAGGCATTTCATCAAGACTAATATTCATCCTCTTCAGCCATTTCAGTAAATTTTAAGACGGGAAAGTGAAATTTAATATCAGCTTTTAAATGTTGATACTTTTAAATCTGCTACAGCTTAATTTTTAGAATAGTCTAGCTGGGAAAAACTTGCCCCAAACAAACTAGCAAACAATCCCCCAAACTACAGATGTGGATCATCGTTACATTTTCTGACTTTTGTGCCTTTAATATGTTTCAAGTCTCTCTGAAGTGCATAACACATGTGATTTGTTTGAGTTTTAGCCATTATGGACTTTACATATAATGAATTTCATGAAATACATAGCAACAACTTCTGCTTGTAGATAGGCAATAATATGATGGAGTGATCAAATACAAATGCTCCTTTAATTTATTTTACCAAGACATTTATCTATGTTTTATTTATAAGGCAATTGAAGTCATTCATTTTGTATGGAACTCTTCCCCTCTGAATAACAAATAATATATTATCATATATACTGCACTGGAGGAGAGAGTGATGAAAACCATACTTGAAAATAAAAATTTAATATTTTGGGCTCATTGGGCACAATTACAGTGGCAGTAGCTTTGTTTTCAACTGAGTCATAATTGCATGCGCAGAATTTTTTTTTAATTGAGATGGCACAGTGGTGTAGAAGATACTGTTCAAAGAGGGAAAGGTGTTTTTTTTTAGCTGCAGAACATTTTAAATGCACAGAATCTGTCTTGGAAATATCCCTTTGTAAGGTCCTTGCACACACATGCCTATAAGTAGCATCATTTTAAGAGTGACTAGGATAAAACAGGAACCTTCCTGCCCGAGGATCCATGATACGGCCTTATGAAACTCATGGTCCATTGTTCTCTTTTGAAGTCTTTCCTGAAACAATCTTATTTGAAGGGCATCTACAACATTTCATTTCTGAACCAAGTCAGGTTGCCTACTGGTGCTTCACTCTCCACTTTGTGTTTGCTTTTTTGCCTGATGCCAGACAGAAATACTTCTAAAGCTGCACTGCAGTGATAACTGTTATTTACCCTCAGTGAAAATTCCAACTAGTGACTGTAATGTGCCACCACTTCTGGGGCTTCGATATCTTGAGACTGCTCCCTTTGGATTTAATACAGAGGCAGAGTTATGAAAGAGAAGCTGAAAGTTTAGAATCTTGTAACACAAATGGGAGATGGTAGTTAGCTCTTGTACACCTCTGTTAAACCAGAGTTCAGTGAGGATTTACATATGTTAATGGTTAACAGATCCCTGTAAATTAGTTCAGGTAGATGCATGCAATGTTGAGATAGCTTACTGTCAATATTTTTTTCCTAACCTTGGCCCCAGACCACTCAAATCTTACTGTAAGATTCCTTTCAATGATAAGTTCTTTCTTAGAATCTTGAAAGTATCTGATTTAAACCACAGTTTCAGGTATATCTCTTATGCATGGTGATTGGACTATCAAAACATATTTGATGATTATAAAGATGTTGATGTATGATCACTTTAGAGTTTCAGAAAGTTATTCTGTTTTCAGGCATTTTGAAATCCTTTTCTCACAGCTTTGACCTGTTTGTCATCCATCTTGTATGACATTTAGCCATTGGAATTATCCTCCATGGCCCTTCTGCTTGTTACTGCTCTCATACCATGAGGGCGGTATTTGGAGTCACTTCAGTGGTACCTTTCGTGAGGGGTCCCCAACCTCCACGGTCTATTGCCTGATGATCCGAGGTCAAGCTGATACAACAATAATAGAAATCAAGTGCACAATGAATGTAATTGCTTGAATCATCCCGAAACTGTTCCCTGTCCCCATCTATGGAAATAATGTCTTCTACGAAACTAGTCCCTGGTTCCAAAAAGGTTGGAGGCTGCTGCCCTATGTAGTATTTTGGATTGAGGAAAATGTGACTCCTGATGACAAGTTTGAAGAATTATCTCTGGGCTTCCTTTGCCTTTCCCAAAACAGCCACTGTTGCTAGATTGAAAAATGTCATTGTTGTTTAGTCACCCAGTCATGTCTGACTCTTTGTGACCCTATGGACTGCAGCACTCCAGGCCTCTCTGTCTCTCCTTATCTCCTGAATTTCACCCAAGTTCATGTCCATTGCATTGGTGATGTCATCCAGCCATCTCATCCTCTGATGCCCTCTTCTGCTTCTGCTCTCAATCTTTCCCAGCATCAGGGACTTTTCCAGTGAGTCAGCTCTTCACATCAGATGACCAAAATACTGGAGTTTCAACTTCAGCATCAGTCCTTCCAACAAGTATTTAGGGTTGATTTCCCTTAAGAGTGACTGGTTTGATCTCCTTGCTGTCCAAGGGACTCTCAGGAGTCTGTTCCAGTACCACAGTTCAAAGGCATCAATTCTTTGATGCTCTGCATTCTTTGTGGTCCAGCTCTCACAACCATACATGACCAGTGGGAAGACGATTGCCTTGACTGTACCGACCTTTGTCAGCAGAGTAATGTCTCTGCTTTTCAACACACTGTCTAGGTTTGTCATAGCTCTCCTGCCAAGAAGCAGATGTCTTCTGATTTCATGGCTGCAGTCACCTTCCACAGTGATTTTTACAGCCCAGGAAGAGGAACTCTGTCACTACTTCCACCTTTCCCCCTTCTATTTTCCATGAAGTAATGGGGCTGGATGCCATGATTTTTGTTTTTTTTAATATTTAGTTTTAAGTTGGCTCTATCGCTTTCCTCCTTTACCCTCATCAAGAAGCTCTTTAATTCCTCTTCACTTTCTGCCCTTAGGATGGTATCCTCTGCATACCTGAGATTATTGATGTTTGTCCCGCCTGTCTTGATACCAGCTTGTTACTCATCCAGCCCAGCATTTCTCATGATGTGCTCAGTGTATAGATTAAACAAGCAGGGTGACAGCAGACAGCCTTAATAAAGGTCAACCAATTGGTTAAAAATTATTTCTCCTGAGAAGCGAAATGCAAAGGAGAAAAGGAAGGATATACCCATCTGAATACAGAGTTCCATAGAACAGCAAGGAGAGATAAGAAAGCCTTCCTAAGTGAACAATGCAAAGAAATAGAGGAAAACAATAGAATGGGAAAGACCAGGGAGCTCTTCAAGAAAATCAGAGATACCAATGGAGCATTTCATGCAAAGATGGGCACAGTAAAGGACAGAAACAGTGTGGACCTAACAGAAGCAGAAGATATTAAGAAGAGGTGGGTCAGCTGCACGCGGAGCGGTGGGGCCGAGGGAGGGGAGAAGCTGCACTCCCCAACTGTGCTGGGCGGACGACAGAGAGCCTGAGCAGAGGGGGCGGGGGAAGCCCTCTCACCAGGAGTGGGACAAACCCCAAAGCGCTGAATAGACACTTCAAAGACCAGCAAACAAAAGACGCTAAAGTAAGCAGAGCCAACAGCTTTGGAACTGACATGAGTAGCAGATTAAATCCCTGCCGGTGGCACAGACTGCATAGAAAGGAGACTATAGACCGTGAGAAGTACAAGCCCCACCAAGAAGGCCTGCTCTCAGCTGCACGCTGAGAAAACCGAGCGGCTGGGCCGGGGGAGGGGAGAAGCCGCCCTCCTCAACTGTGCTGGGCGGACGACAGAGAGCCTGAGCAGAGGGGGCAGGGGAAGCCCTCTCACCAGGAGCAGGGCAAACTCCAAAGCGCTGAATAGACACTTAAAAGACCAGCAAACAGAGGACGCTGAGGCGAGCGAGCGAACAGCTTTGAATCTGACAGGAGTAGCAAATTAAAGCCCTGCAGGGGGCGCAGACTGCATAGAAAGGAGTCTATAAACTGTGAGAAGGAGAAGCCGGACCAAGGAATCATCTGAAAATCTACAGACCCTTCGCTTAACAGTGAGAAAACCTAAACCCACCCACCAGAAAACCACACAAGCCTTCCCATCCAGGTAACTTCGACAAACCACACATCCAACCCCTCCCACAGAGAGGAACCCCCACAATAAAGGGAGAACACAGCAAGATAAACAAGATGGAAAGGCAGAGAAATACCCAGCAAGTAAAGGAACAGGATAAATACACCCTAGACCAAACAAAAGACGAAGAGATAGGAAGTCTACCTGACAAAGAATTCCGAATAATGATAGTGAAAATGATCCAAAACCTGGAAAATAAGTTGGAGTTGCTGCTCAATAACCTGCAGGCAAGGATTGAGAAGATGCAGGTAAGCTTTAACAAGGACTTAGAAGAAATGAAAAAGAGTCAAAATACAATAAATAATGCAATAAATGAGATCAAAAACACCCTGGAAGGAACCAACAGTAGAATAACAGAGATAGAAGACAGAATAAGTGAGGTAGAAGACAGAATGGCAGAAATAAATGAAACAGAAAGGAAAAATGAAAAAAGAATTAAAAGAAATGAGGACAATCTTAGAGACCTCTGGGACAATATTAAACGCACCAATATTCGAATCATAGGAATCCCAGAAGAAAAAGACAAAAAGAAAGACCATCAGAAAATTCTTGAAGAGATAATTGTTGAAAACTTCCCTAAATTGGGGAAGCAAATAGCCACTCAGGTCCAAGAAACACAGAGAGTCCCAAATAGAATGAACCCCAAGCGGGACACCCCAAGACACATATTAATCAAATTAACAAATATCAAATACAAAGACCAAATATTAAAAGCAGTGAGGGAGAAGCAAAAAATAACTCACAAGGGGAATCCCATAAGGATAACAGCTGATCTCTCAATAGAAACGCTTCAGGCCAGAAGGGAATGGCAAAACATACTTAAAGTCATGGAAGAAAACAATCTACAACCCCGATTACTGTGCCCAGCAAGGATCTCATTCAAATTTGAAGGAGAATTCAAAAGTTTTTCAGACAAGCAGAAACTGAGAGAATTCAGCAACACCAAACCAGCCCTCCAACGAATGCTAAAGGAACTTGCCTAGATAGGAAACACGGATGGGATAGATAATCTGGAACCCAAAACAATAAAATAAATGGCAACGGGATCATACTTATCAATAATTACCTTAAATGTAAATGGGCTGAATGCCCCAACCAAAAGACAAAGATTGGCCGATTGGATACAGAAACAAGACCCCTATATATGTTGTCTACAAGAGACCCACCTCAGTCTATATGTGTCTAGGGACACATATAGACTGAAAGTTAAAGGCTGGAAAACGATATTCCATGCGAATAAAGACCAAAAGAAAGCAGGAGTGGCAATACTCATATCAGATAAAGTAGACTTTAAAATAAAGGCAGTGAAAAGAGATAAAGATGGACATTACATAATGACCAAAGGATCAATCCAGGAAGAAGAAATAACAATTATAAATATTTATGCACCCAACATAGGAGCTCCACAATATGTAAGGCAAATGGTAAGAAGTATGAAAGGGGAAATCAACAACAACACAATAATAGTGGGAGACTTTAATACACCACTCACACCAATGGATAGATCAACTAGACAGAAAAGTAACAAGGAAATTCAAACTTTACATGATACAATAGACCAACTAGACCTAATTGACATCTATAGGTCATTCCACCCCAAAACAAGGAATTTCACCTTTTTCTCAAGTGCACACGGGACCTTCTCCAGGATAGATCACATCCTGGGACATAAATCTAACCTTGATAAATTCAAAAATATTGAAATCATCCCAGGCATCTTTTCTGACCACAATGCAGTGAGATTAGATATCAACTACAGGAGAAAATCTTTCAAAACTTCCAACATATGGAGGCTCAACAACACACTGCTGAATAACCAACAAATCACAGAAGAAATCAAAAATGAAATTCAGTTATGCATGGAAACGAATGAAAATGAAAACACAACAGCCCAAAACCTATGGGACACTGTGAAAGCAATGCTAAGGGGAAAGTTCATAGCAATACAAGCTCACCTCAGGAAACAAGAAAAAAATCAAATAAATGACCTTACTTTACACCTAAAGCAACTAGAAAGGGAAGAGATGCAGAAGCCCAGGTCTAGTAGAAGGAAAGAAATCTTAAAGATCAGGGCAGAAATAAATGCAAAGGAAACAAAAGTGACCATAGCAAAAATCAACCAAGCCAAAAGCTGGTTCTTTGAGACGATAAATAAAATTGACAAACCATTAGCCAGACTCATCAAGAAACAAAGGGAGAAGAACCAAATCAACAGAATTAGAAATGAAAACGGAGAGATCACAACAGAAAACACAGAAATACAAAGGATCATAAGAGACTATTATCAGCAACTATATGCAAATAAACTGGACAATTTGGATGAAATGGAAAAATTCCTAGAAAAGTATAACTTTCCAAGACTAAACCAGGAAGAGACAGATAATATTAATAGACCCATCACAAGCACGGAAATTGAAACCGTAATCAGAAATCTTCCAAAAAACAAAAGCCCAGGACCAGATGGCTTCACAGCTGAATTCTACCAAAAATTTAGAGAAGAGCTAACACCTATTCTACTCAAACTCTTCCAGAAAATTGCAGAGGAAGGTAAACTTCCAAACTCATTCTATGAGGCCACCATCACCCTAATTCCAAAACCCGGCAAAGATGCCACAAAAAAAGAAAACTACAGACCAATATCACTGATGAACTTAGATGCAAAAATCCTCAACAAAATTCTAGCAAGTAGAATCCAAGAACACATCAAAAAGATCATACATCATGACCAAGTAGGCTTTATCCCAGGGATGCAAGGATTCTTCAATATTCGCAAATCAATCAATGTAATACACTACATTAACAAATTGAAAAATAAAAATCACATGATTATCTCAATAGATGCAGAGAAAGCCTTTGAAAAAATTCAACATCCATTTATGATAAAAACCCTCCAAAAAGTAGGAATAGAAGGAACATACCTCAACATAATAAAAGCTATATATGACAAACCCACAGCAAACATTATCCTCAATGGTGAAAAGCTGGAAGCATTCCCCCTGAAATCAGGAACAAGACAAGGGTGCCCACTCTCACCACTACTTTTCAACATAGTTTTGGAAGTCTTGGCCACAGCAATCAGAGCAGATAAAGAAATCAAAGGAATCCAGATTGGAAAAGAAGAAGTAAAACTCTCTCTGTTTGCAGATGACATGATCCTCTATATTGAAAACCCTAAAGACTCTACGAGAAAATTACTAGAGCTAATCAGTGAATATAGCAAAGTTTCAGGATACAAAATCAACACACAGAAATCCCTGGCATTCCTATACACTAACAGTGAGAAAACAGAAAGAGAAATTAAGGAAACAATTCCATTCACCATTGAAACAAAAAGAATAAAATACTTAGGAGTATTTCTACCTAAAGAATCAAAAGACTTAAATATAGAAAACTATAAAACACTGATGAAAGAAATCAAAGAGGACACAAACAGATGGAGAAATGTGCCGTGTTCGTGGATTGGAAGAATCAATATAGTGAAAATGAGTATACTACCCAAAGCAATCTATAGATTCAATGCGATTCCTATCAAGCTACCAGAGGTCTTTTTGAAAGAATTAGAACAAATAATTTCTCAATTTGTATGAAAATACAAAATACCTCATATAGCCAAAGCAATCTTGAGAAAGAAGAATGGAACTGGCGGAATCAGCCTACCTGACTTAAGGCTATACTACAAATCCACAGTCATTAAGACAGTATGGTACTGGCACAAAGAGAGAAACATAGATCAATGGAACAGAATAGAAAGCCCAGAGATAAATCCACGCATCTATGGACACCTTATCTTTGACAAAGGAGGCAAGAATATACAATGGAGAAAAGACAACCTCTTTAACAAGTGGTGCTGGGAAAACTGGACAGCCACTTGTAAAAG